>JAGXJF010001040.1:0-87871 GCA_019208055.1 Stipa capillata | reverse complement strand
TGGCGGCGATGGGATGACAAGCGGGCCCGGCCGGGGCTGAGGGAGAGGACGCGGGAATTGGTGCGGGGCGTTTTCCAGCGGGGAAGGCGGGAAGGGGGAGGAAGGAAAGCGGAAAGGGGTCAGCAGGCTGGCTCGCGGGCCGGCCGAGCGGGCCTCGACCCAGGTCTATTAGGGTTTTTGTTTTGTTTTCTTTTTATTTAGTTTCAGAGTTAGTCCTTGTGTTATTTTTGCTCCAAATATTTTGAAATTTTTACAGGACCTTCCAAACATTATTTAGGACCTTCTGTAAAAGTTTGAACTGATTTGGAGCTCATTTAAATAGGTGTCTAGTTCAAACTTATGGTTTGACCTAATTCGACGGTTTGAATTGCAACTAGGTCTTAGGCTGCTCCAAAAATTTTGAAATTTGGCATGGAGCTTACATTTCACCATTCAAGCCTACTTCCAAAGTTTGGCAAGTTTTATTCACATTTGGTCCCCTTTTTCTCAAACCCTAGTTTCCTCAACACTTTAGGGTTTCCTCTCGGATGCTCGGATTAGGGGTCATTTCATGTGGTTTCCTTTTTGGGCAACCTCGAGAAAGAAGAGGGAATGTTAGGAGGGAGAAAGTTACTAGGGGAATTCATCAACGGGTCCACTGACCCCACAACTTGCAAATGCTTTATCGAAGTTTGGTACTTCAAATAAGTTGATTGGTGTTGTTAACATATCTACCGAGGATGAGATACGCACGTATTCTATAAAATAGAGTCGATATACAACTGATTTTAAGTAAGGTGTGGGTGATGATGGTATGTATGCGTGCATGCAAGGCAAATACTTGTTTTATTACAGTTGGGTATTACAGCTATGGTGGAATCACCTCAGGATGGTAGAACCTACCAACCGTATCCGTCGAGCGGAATCACCTCAGGATGGTAGAACCTACCAACCGTATCCGTCGAGCGGAATCTCCTCAGGATGGTAGAACCTACCAACCGTATCCATCGAGCACACCCTCGGCTCTCACATCTCACATTAGTAGGTTCAAGTTAGTAGAAGCACCGGATTAATTCCCAGCCATCGCTGGACACAACAGACAACACATCCTAACATGCTAGTTTACTGAACTGAACCACACATTTCAAGCAGCGATCCACACACCAACATATAATCAAGTAAAGTATATAAGTAACAATGCAAGGATGCAACAAGCTCTGCTTGCCTTGGCCACAGGGTTCCTGATCTTGCTCCGAGGTGTAAGCCGGGTGATCTCCTGCTTCGGGTTCTTTTATAAATAATACGGAGAACCGGAAAAGAACGGTAAAAGGGAAAATTAAGATTCAGCATGTATGTATGGTAGATGATGATAAACATGTATGACTAAGATGAGGCAATCCTAGGGATATTAGGGGTTTGGTGTTACGACAACTTCTTAGGTGACATGAGTAGGGACTAGGGTGTCACCCTAGTAGTGTAGGCATGCATGAGACATGATGCCAATGCTAGAAAAGGGCTTCTAAGATGTGTTAGTGGTGTTAGGGTCCTACTACGGCGAGCATTGCTCCGACTAACCTAGTGGAAGTAAACTTGTAACCCTAATTATATGCATGTCATTCCATGTGGTGGCGAAGGTTAGGGTTAGGAACTTCGAGTTACAGTGGATGGGCATGATATAAAGTGTTGATGTTATGCGGGTATACCGATGCATCATCCTAACACAACTGGAAACGTCAACATAGGGGTTATATTTGTCAAGTTACGAGCTATCGAGAACATCGTATAACAAGGGTGGCTAAACCTAATTCAAGTGGATCTGGTTTTTACATTGAAATCTTCAAAGTTTTGTTCCATCCATGCTATAGGAAATTTCAATAGCTTTCCAACGATATAAAATTTGTAAAATTTGGAGCTACGGTCGCTAAGCTGGGGTCAATCAACGATCGGGGTTAATCCGAAGGCCGAAACACACCAACCCTAATAACCTACTGTGCATGTGCTCAATTCAAAGTTTTCTTGCACCCAAGTTGTAGAGATTTTCACAAGGTTTTCGAATATATAAAATTTATTCAAATCCGACGTACGGTTTAAAAGTTATGGGCATTTGAAATTTTATCGGATTTTGAAATCTAACCCTAACCCTAAATTCCGAGAGCCTAATTGCTAAACCCACCCGAGCTTTACCCGGACCTAACACCCAATCCCTACGCGCACCCTAGTTAGCCTACCCCGGGATTCTCCTAACCCTATCCACAACCCACTGACAAGCGGGTCCCGCTGTCAGCCGGTGTGGGCTTGGCAGCCAACCGGTGCCGGCCATGTGCCCACCCCTCATTCTCATGCTCTCTCTCTCACTGAAGACGACTGGAGCCCTCGCCGGAGCCTCACCGAGAAACGGCCGGGGCCCTAGAGGCCACGGCGAGCCTAGGGAAAGGCGGCGGGGGCACAAGGGTCTCACCCCGCGGTCAATGCGATGCTCGGAGACGGCGGAGGCGGTCAGGGCGAGGTCGGCGACGAGGAGAAGCACGGCGGCGACCGGTGTGGCGTCGGGAGGGTTCCTCCGGCTCGGATCTGAAGAAGAGAAGAAGTAAGGCGTTAGGGGGTGAAGAGAGGGTGCTCAGGGAAGAAAAATCGGAGCCGATGGAGGACCGAGACGACGACGATTTCTCGTCGGAGTGGCGACCGGCGCTGGAGAAGAACGCGGCGGCGGAGCGTGGGGCGATGGGAGTAGTGGAGGAGGAGGCTAGGGTTCGGAGGAGGGGGTGGAAGGGGGAAGCGCTGTCCGAACGCCCCCTTAAATAGGGCGGCCGATCGGAAGCCGCGGTGGCGCGCCGCCCACCTCTGACCATCCCTCGGCGGCGACGTGGCGAGAAGGAGCTGACACGTGGGACCGGGCGACGGGGGAGAGAGAGGAGGCGCACCGGTTCGGGGGCGTCTTCAGAAGGGGAAGGCACAAAGGGGAAGGAGGGAAGCGGGTTTCGGCCGGCGGGGTTTTAACGGGCTGGGTGAGCGGGCCGACCGAACGGGTTTCGGCCTAGGACTTAGGGTTTTTCTTCTCTTTTTGATTTTCTTTAATACCAATACTATTTCTTGCATTATTTTATGTTTCAAAACAGCTCCAAAATTCTTGAAATTTTGACAGAATGTTTAAAATAATATATGGAACCTACTGTGAAGGTTTGAGGTGATTTGGGGGTGTTTTGAGCAGGATTCTAGTTCAAATCCAACTTTTGACCTAAGTTTGTGTTTAAATCGCGATTAGGTCCTGTGGACCTCTAAAATTTCCAAAATTTTACATGGGGTTAGGATTTGGATATTTAGAGCTAAGCATAAATTTTTGGCAACTTTTCATCCATCGGGATATTACCTTCTGTGCTTATTTGCTTAAATTCTGATTTAACCCTTCTTCTCCAGGTCGCTTTCTAACCCTAAGTTGAGTTATCGGTGCAAGGGGTCTCGGGAGGAGAACTCTGGGGAGAAGAGAGGGAAGTTAGCCTGGTGATTCATCGAAGGGGGACCACTGATCCTTCCACCTGCTAGTGTTATCGTCGATGTTACGTGATACTTCAAATAAGTTGATTGGTGTTTGCAACAATCTCTCACCGGGGACGAGATATGCACATATTCTATAAAGTTTCTTCTTATTGTATTTTAGTTTAAATAAGGTGTGGGTAATGTAGGGTTTACATGCATGAATATGATGACATGTATGCATGAATGCGAGGCTAACTCTAATTGTCGAATCTGGGTATTACACAATATAGCCAAGAAACAATCTTCGATCGGTGCAAATGGTGCACTTCTCAAGGTTACCAAACAAACATGCATAGTTTAGAGTATTAAAAACAACATATAAATGATCAAAATGTTCCTCTAAAGATTTTCTATAAATCAGAATGTCATCAAAATACACCACCACAAATTTACCAATGAAAGCACATAAAACTTTGTTCATCAATATCACTTAAACCAAATGGCATTACTAACCACTCGTATAGACCAAACTTAGTTTTAAATTTTTTCCATTGATCTCCTAATTTCATGTGAATTTGGTGATATCCACTATGCAAATCAACTTTAGAGAAAACATTAGAGCCACTGAATTAATCAGACATGACATCTAACCTAAAAATAGAATGATGATGACGAATGGTAATATTATAATTGCTAAAATCAACACAAATTAACATAGTTATTATAAGAACCAATCGCAAAATGTACTCTCACCATATGTCTTACCTTTAACGTACCACTGTTATTGAACCATTGTATATGATATGGATGAGGATGTTGATGAGTGGGTAAAGAAAGCTTCTCGACCATATCCATACTCACCAAATTATTGCAACTTCCTCCATCAATAATAACACGAATTGATTGCTCCTTAACAATGCCTTGTATTTGGAACAAATTTTGTCTCATTGCTCGACTCGGGCCATTTGTGCACTGTGTACACGCTTGGCACTAATACTCAAATATTGATCAGCAATATCAATGTCAACATGTACTTCTTCTGGTTCAGGCTCATGATCGTCATCTACACGGTCAACTACAAGCATAGAATATGTATTTTCACCCAAATCACTCGCGGAAGCATACTCACCATCGTCCCACAAAATTAACACACGCTTGTTTGGACAATCCTTTAGCATGTGTCCAAATCCCTTGCAATGGTGGCATTATATATCTTTGGTTCGTCTGGACGAAGTGGTCAAAGCAGAACTCCTGGTGGGAGCTTGGGATGTACTTTTTTGATGCCTTGGGAGCTCATGTTGCTGAATTTGAGGTAGTAGGACGAGGCTTACTGCTGTAGGTGGGTGGTGCCAGTGCATGAGTGGATGGGGCAGCAGGGTTATGTGGCATCCATAATGAAGTTTGATGTAACACCCCTAGTTTAATAACTGTGTTATGTGCATCATGAGCATTCCATGACATTAAAACGTGAACAGAAAATCGAGCAAGTTTTTGAATTTTGAGATAATAGGAAAAGGCCGTAAATGAATTTGAGGTGCTAGGGTTTTAACCTTTGGTTCGAAGCTTTTCGAGTGATATATATTGAGACCCTGGGAATCTAGTTTGAAAATGTTATATGTTGGAGCTATGGGAAAAGAGAATTTGTTGTTAAAAAATGGTTTAATGTGCTAAAGAAGTAGAAATTCTAAACAGGAAAAGCAATTGAAAAATAAAAACCATTGCTCAAAACCCTAAATCGATTAAATGAGTGAAACTCTAAAGCTCAATTTGCTTTAACAAGTCTTGGTATAGAAGGTTGTTTTCGTAAGGAAATTAAAAAACAGAAACTATCAATTGGAATTGGTTGAAAGGGAGAAATTTTGGGTTGAAACTTTTCCAAATATTCAAAGAGATTAAAACAGAAAACGAAATTTGAAAAAAAGAAACAAAAACTCTAACCCTAATTCCCCCCTTCTACCCGGAATGGGCCTTCTTCCCTCTACCCCGGCCCACCTTCCCCTTCCCTGGCCCAGCCCGCCACCGCCTCCCTTCCTTCCTCTCTAAGGCACCGGCGCCCTCTATCCTCATCCCCTTACTCGGCTGCCCCCCATCCCTATCCTCCCGCCGCCCCCTCTGTTCTTCTCTCTCACCACGCCGAAGCCCCAGCGCCCGCCCTCCTCCAGTCGCCGCGCCGAGCCCCTCCACCCGAGCCCGGTCGCCGCCGGTCTCCTCCCCCGCTCCACCGCTTCTCTGCACCCCGCCTCACCACCGGATCCCGCTCCCCTTGCCGCGCCGCCCCTCTTCGCCGTGCCCCGGCCGCTCCCCTCACTTCGGCCTCCTCCGCCACGCCTCGTTACCTCCCCTCTCCCTCACCCGTAGCACCGCCGGAGGCGAAGCACACCACCGCCCCGAGTCCCCCGCCGCTCAGCTTCCTCCCGAGCCACCAGCCGTCCGCCCCAAGCCCTCCTCGGTGCCACTCTATCCGCCGCTTCCCCGGGTCCCTAAGCTCCCTCGCCGTCACCGCTTCACCGCGCCTCGCTACCGCCGCCTCCCTCCATCGGAGCTACCGAGCCGAAGCTCCCCACCCGCCCCGAAGCTCGCCGTCCTCCGCCTCCCGTGCTCCGGTGACCCGCCCAGCTGCGCTTCCTCGCCGGTAGGTTCCGCGCCGCCGTCTTCCTTCACCGCCGGTGGAGCCGCGTCGGGCAGGACCTCCCGACTGAGCTCTCCCCTTCCCCCAGCTCAATCAGTGCCACTAATGGCCTAATTAGTGTTCTGCTCAGACATTGTTTAATACCCCTAACCGTGTATTAATTGCTAACGGTGATTAAAAGCTGTAATTAATATCAAAAGGGATGTACAGACCAGTTAAATACTTCATTAAACATTAATCATGTTTCATTAATACTAACTGACAGCTTAATGATTCTAATTAATAGCTCCCAGTGTATTAAATGTACTCAATAGAGTTAATCTCAATGACATGCGGGTCCCAGAGGTAAGAAATAAAAATAAAAGAATAAAAGAAATAGGATTTATATGACAGTGGGCCCCACCTATCAATGACCCAGTGAAATCTGGTCAAAGTTGACCAGTAGGGCCCACATGTCAGCCTCTGGTATTATTGGAATTAAATAAATATTATAATTGCTGAGAAAAATACAACAAAGGTTTTAAAAAGGATTAAACCTTATGAAATTCATAGAAAATCCATTTTAAATCAGAAAAATGCAAATAATATATCAAAATGTTCAGAATAAGAAGATCTATTCAAAAACATCATGTTCATCCATGTTTGCATGCTAGGAATAATACAATTTGCTAAAAACTCAAATTAGGGTTTCCGATTAGCCGGAGGATTTTCGGATCGCGATATTTTATGCGTCCGGACTCCGATTAAATTGATTCCACTTGCATTAGTCTTTATTTTGCACTCTTTACATCATGGCATGCACGTCATCTCATGCCGATGTTCAGCATTTAGATATTTACTGTTATACCCTTGTTTCCGGTGTTTTCGTTCTTCTCCGATAGAGCCGGAAGGTCCAGAAGACGGTAATCTCGATCACGAGCAGGGTATAGTTGTAGAGCAACCAGGCAAGCAACCCCTTTGGTCACATTGCAAAACTCCTACTATTTGCAAAGTATTAGTTGTTTTTAAATTCATTATCACATGCGTTCAACTGTTATTTTTCCGTTAAGCAAAACCCTAGTCTGATGAATAAGACTCACCTTGTCGCTTAAACAACTCCACCACCATCCTAACCTATCTAGAATGGTAGGATAGTGTACACTGTGTTAATGCTTGCTATATTACTAATGCTTAGACATGCTTAGACTTGTCGAGTCATAATTTCTTGGATGGCAGGCAAATTCACACTATTGGATGGGTTACGTGGTAGGTGGGTGTTCACCGGGATAACTAATGAACTTGCTTAATCATATCTGGGTTTAGACGAGAGGCCATGGCTGGGAGCATGGTGGGTTGTCTCGTCTTCCCGCAAGGACCGGTTACCGGTGTCCCTTCGAACCAAGATTCGCGTACTTCTACACGGGTGGATTATGGGGCCACCCACGATTCACTAATTTGCCTAGACTTAGTGTATGAGCTGCATTAGTTTGCCGTTTCCATTTGCCGGGTGCGTGAAAAAGGAATGTGGTGTGAGGTCTCATATAAGGGTGGGGTGGACACACGGTCTGGGAGACCGGGGATGTACCTCGATTCACAACGTATGGGACCGTGTCGTAGTTACGGCCGGACTGATGCACATGGACTAGCCCATACGGGTGGCTCATACCTAGGTCGATAGCATTGTAACGGTCGTGATTGATCACCCTCTGCTAGCACACCTCGTGAAGTGTGTGATTGGCCTAGCACTAAGAGACGATCAATGCGTGTAGGTAAAGATGTACCCCCTGCAGGGTTTGAACTGTTTGAACAGCTGTGTCCGCGGTTATGGACAACTTGGTAAGATTTTGCATCGAATTAGACAACTACAACCAACTCTAAAACTTGCCCACTCTAAGGACGTGGTTAGCGACAGCTTCCTCCCAGGGTGGTCAAGGATGGGTCGAGGTATCTAAGGTGTGGTGATCTGCAGTAAGGACTGATCGGAAGTGTTTGACTCGTCCCCTTTTAAAAGTAATCTGGTAGTCGGCTTTCCATCTATTTACTACTATTGACAAAGGTAAAACTGGCTTTCTGCAAATTAGTCCACAATTACCCCTTTATTGATACTTGGCACGTCTATTACTACTTCCGCACTGTAAGTCTTGCTGAGTACAATTTTGTACTCACCCTGCTATTGTTGATGTTTTGTTGCAGAGGAAACTGCCCCTCCTGAGGTTGGTTTCTATATAGAACTCGACACCGACAACGCCTAGACGCTGGGAATCCCAGGCAGTGATCCTGCCCCTGGGGTTGGCAGTTTGGTTTGTTTCGCTGCCACTTTTGGCTCTACCGTTTTGGCTTCGTAGCCTTGTAAACTCTTCCGCTGTGTGTATTTGGATCTTCGGATCCTTGTGTGAATATATGTTTGTTAAGTTTCAAACTTATACTATTGCAGTTTCGGTCGTAGAGTTACTGCTGTGAAATCTGGTTGTTTTCGCTTGCTCATGTGCCATGCGTGTATGTTGATGAAGCACATGTTGTGGGTAGGATTTCAGAGTTCCTATCATAGAGTTATTAGGTTTGATCACCCCTGTGAAGCGACTCTGCTACTGAGAGATTGGGAACTATATCACCCTACTCCAGCTGAGCATTAATTTGCCGGGACGAGTTCGGGGTTGATGTTCCGGCTCGGTAGTGAAAGAGTGAGGGGACTATATCACCCTACTTGATCCGTGCATTAGTTTGCCGGAGAAAGTTCAGGGTTGACGTCTCGGGCTATTCGGAGCCATATCACTCCACTGCTCTTGGGATGATCCCCAGGAGTGAGGTTGGGGTTGACGTTTCGACTTAGCGGGTGATTTTACTTAAGATTCTCTGTTACGAATTCTGGGGTTCGACATTCGACCTGTAGAAAAATTATCTCGTATCCAATTCTGGTGTCCGTGCAGTTCTCTTTCAGCTTTACAAATAAGGTGGAAAAAAAGGGTGATAGAATTATACTCCTATAGTCAAGTATATTATGAATTTCTCTATTCAAATCACCCAAATCCAGCCATAGCTGCTTCCTCATTATAAAAGGCATTCCAGTTTTCTCTACTAAACCACAACGTAACATTCCAGTTTTCAATTCTTGATAATAGTCCTCAACGGAGTTACTAGCTACCTTGTCTTAAACCTTGTAGTTTATTTAACAAATCATGTGCATAATAAGAGGGGACAAATTTAGCTCGCGTAATACTTTTCATAGCGTATCAAGTCTCTGGCAGATTATTAGCATAGTACGATAAAACTCATTCCACCAAATAGAAGCAAAATTTGTAAAGTCACTAGTAGTAGACCTAACTATTTATTCTCAGGGAATTCATGGCATGCAAACTTCTGGTCAATAGATAACTCCCAATCAAGATAAGCATCGGGATCTATTTACCACTAAAAAAGGCATAGTGAATTTAATCTTAGCAAGAGATTCGCACGGCCTTGTATCTCATGTCGTGGTGGAGGTCTTCCCATACCATGGCGGTTGAAGTGTAGTCGGCGATGACCATAATGGTTGTTGTGGTTGACCAAGTTGTCATCCGCAGTGTCGATGGCATAGTCCTCATAGTTGTCACCGTGTTCATCCTCGTTCTGTACCGTGCTCTTCCCATCCTGTGCTCTGGTATAAAAGGTGTACCTATTTATGTCATATGCTTCGAATTTTAGGATTGTGTGACTTGGCCATCTTGCCAACCAGCCAATATTCTCCTCAGTTGAACTGTTAGTAATTCGGACCTTCAACCAGTTGTTGAAGCTGCGGTTGTGCTGTCTGGTGAGCCAAGCCTCCGTACGGCCTGGGTTCTCTCTACGTAGCTCTTCCTTATGCATGTTGATATGCGGGGCCACCTCAGTCATGTGTTGCAAGACTGTGAAATGGGCTTGAGATAATGCCGCGTAGTCAGCAATGATTGATTTCCTCCCTATGGTCCCTTTGCCATCCAGTCTCCCCTCATGGCGAGACACAGGCAACCTATTGGTTTGAGCTGGCCCATGTAATCGATGCAAAACTCGACCACCTCTTCGGTTGTGTAACCTTCGACGATGCTGCCCTCGGGACGAGATCTGTTTCGTACGTACTGCTTGAGAATTCCCATGTACGCTCAAACGGGTACATCTGACGTAGAAATACCGGTCCACAGATCTTATCTTGTCATGAGGTGGACGATAACATGGACCATGATATCAAAAAATGACGGAGGAAAATCGATAACATGGACCATGATATCAAAAAACGACGGAGGAAAATACATCTCAAGATGACACAGTGTCTTCACCACATCGGCCTGCAAAGCATCTAGTGCTTCAGGATCGATGACCTTCTGAGAGATTGTGTTGAAGTAGTAACATAGCCTAATGATTGTATCTCGGAGACAGCTCGGTTGGATATTTCGGATTGCAACAGGAATCATCTGTGTCATCAACACATGGCAATCATGGGACTTCATGCTAACTAATTTCAGATCTTCCATCGAAACAAGTTTCGAGATGTTGGCGGAGTAACTGGACGGAACTTTCACCCCTTCAAGCATCGGCACAGATCGGTCCGCTCGAACTTTTTCAGGTTATAGCAGGCTGGAGGAAGCCTCATTTTGCCTTTTTGGGAGGGCTCAGGTGCCAACTCGGGCCTGATTTCATGTCAACCAAGTCAAGACGTGCGTTGAGGCCGTCCTTCGTCTTCCCAAGAATATTAAGTAACAGACCAATCAAGCTATCACACATGTTCTTCTCTACATTCATGACGTCGATGCAGAGTGGCGAACTTGAAGGTGCCGCCAATACGGTAACTCCCAAAATATTGATTTCTTCTTCCACATGCCGCCGACCTTCACTTTTTACCACTCTTTCCAAGGACAACATTGATATCCTTAACCATATTGTACACCTCTTGCCCACTGTAATGCCTTGGAAATAAACCTCTCTCCCTCGTCCCATCAAATTGTTCCTTCATATTGCGGTACGGGTGATTCCTGTTAAGGAACCTTCGGTGGCGCATGAACACTGTTTTACGGGAGTGGGGCAGCCACCTACTTGTAGTACCATCGAAGCACTAAGGGCAAGCCTTGTCTGGTTCTTACTTTGGCCCGAAAGGTTACGCAGGGCAGGCAAATCATTGACCGTGCAGAACAACATGGCGTGTATGGTGAAGTTCTCCTGTTTGTACGCATCCCATACCTGCGCCCCTGTAATGCCCATTTCTACTTCGTGAATTAGGTCATGCATTCATCCAGCATTCATGCCACCATCCCCACACCAACACTTGCATAAACTCAAATGTACTACACTTATATTTATAGAATACATACATATCTCATCCTCTACAACTAATTTTTGCAACACCAATCAACTTATTTGGGATAACCACCACCAATATCAAAAGTAAGAGGTGAAGAAGCTCAATGGTACCTCAAATGTCCATCCCATCCCATCCCAAAAATATCAGGTTTAGTTAGCCCAAATTAAGCAATTTGAATTCAACTCGTTAAATGGCCGAACTGAAGAATAAAGATTAGGCAATATCCTGTGGATGAAAAGTCATGAAAATTTATACATAGCCCTGAATTTGGGTAATATAGCTACATATGAATTTTGGAATTTTTGGAAAATTTTAGGACCTGGCTACAGTTCAAACCAATTTTTAGGTTAAAATTGAATTTGAATTCAAAATTGGGTCAAAACAGTTCCAAATGACCTCAAAATTTTACTGAAGGCTCTATATGCAACTATAAACATTATGTAAAAATTTCAATTATTTGAAGTTCATTTGAATGCTCAAATCAAATAAATAGTGGCTTTGTTGCTAGAAAAAGAAGAAAACAAAAAAAAGAAAAAAAGAAAAGGGATTTAGGGTTCGGGTGGGCCAAGGCTTCTTGGGCCGCACTCGGCCCAGCCCGCCAACCCGAAAGCTGCCTCCCCCCCTGTCTTCCCGTTTTCTTCGCTGGAAAGCGCCTTCGGCGCTTTGCACCTCCTCCCTCCTCTGGAAAGCGGGGCCCGCATGTCAGGGCCCCTTGACCATGTCGCCGCCGCCGGTAAGCCATGGTGGGCGGCGGTGCCACTGCGGCAACCCGACCGGCTGCCCTTTTTAGCACCGTCCCGACTGCCCCTCCTCCCTTTCCTTTCCCCCATTCAAACCCTAGCACCCTCCCCTCCTCCCATCGCTGGAGCTACCCGCGTCGCTGATTTCTTCTCCGCCTCCGGCTGCTCCTCCGGCGAGCTCGCGCTGTCGCTACGGTTCCCCTCGGGTCCCATCCTCTAGCCCCCGAGCTCCCTCTCCTCCTCCCTAACTCCCTCATCCCCTCCGTTTTGCAGCTCGGTGCCCCGAAGCCAGCCGCCAACGACGACCGGAGTTCCTCCCTGTCGCCGGCCGTTGCGAGCTCAACCCCCGCCTCCTCCGCTTCCACAAGCCAGCGCGACGCCTTCGGGGTAAGCCGCCGCAGCTCCAGCCACCCCTATCTGAGCTTGCCGAGCCCCGTAGCGCCTTCGGGCCTTCTCCGGTGACGCTCCGGCGAGGGCGCCGCCCCTTCCGAGCTCCTCCTCCGGTGCAGAGAGAGAGAGTGAGAAAAGAGGGCGACGTGGCGGCCTCTGGTTGGCCGCCCGTGCCCAGTCAGCACTACCAAAGGACCCCACCTATCGGTTGGCCAAGGCTAGGTTTAGGGTAGTTTCCCCAGGTGCACATAGCAGTTTTGAATTTCGCAGTGGAGAAGAAAAATTAGGGTTAGGGTTTTGCCCATTTCCGGCTAGAATGAAAATGCGATAACTTTGACTCGTAGCTCCAATTTCAACAAACTTTATATTTCTGGAATCCTTGAAAGATTATCTACAACTTGGTTCAAACACAATTTCCAGATTTGAAATTTAAATTTGGACCAATTCTGATTGAAGCGACAACCATCCCTCTCGTGCGTCGATATTCAAAAATTCATAACTTAATCTCTGTGATTCCAAATTGAGAAATTCCAATTGTGTTAGACCCGTATCTTAGAGCACTTCCATAATATAAACTTTTTAGGACATGACCATTTGCTGAGAATAGCAACTTTCCAACCTAACATGAATCCGAACCTAATTGACATGCATGCATTGTTAGGACCATAACTCAATTTTCACAAATGCAAATTGGGAAATTCTTGTTGCAGTGGATCCTTAACATCCATAAGTCACTTTAGAAACCAATTCCTAGCATCGTTAATCATACATTCATGCTGAGACTTATTGCCTTTCTTTCATTGTTTGTTTCCGGTATTTACGTTGCTTGCAATAGAGCCTGAAGAAGAAGGACATCAACCTTTTGATTGTGGTCAAGACGAGGAGATTTGTGACCAAGGCAAGTAGAGCTTGTTGCATATTTACATTGTGAATTATATGCTTACTCATATACGTGTGTGGGTGGAATGTTTGCTTGAATAATGTGATCGGGATGAGTAAAACTAGCATGTGTAGGTTGTATCATGTGTGCTGTCCAGCTATGGCTGAAAATTAAGCTTGTTGCCCTATCAACTTGAATATGCTAATGGAGAGATGCGAGAGCCGAGGGTGTGCACGATGAATACGGTTGGTATATTTTGATGCCATGAATACGACCCCCGGTGTTTAGAAGTGTTTTTGTCGCTATACCAACCTGAGGTAACTTCAACGTGCATCTCCCTTATCACCACGTGGATGTTAGCAGAGTCGATGCTGGGGTATGATTGAGGTAAGTCTCGATATCACTTGGAGCTTTTCAACCTCCAAGGGAAATAGACTCGTCATATCCAGGGTGATCGTATTGCCGGTAACGATCCGAGTGATAGATTAAAATGTTGTTATGATGGAACTATGGTTGAATTAGTGGTGTGGGCTGCCCCAAATGAGTTGGTAATGTCAAGGTGAATGTTATTTCGTTCATGCTTTGAGTTATATGAATCTGGATTGCAAGTTACTTCCATGTTTCCTTTTATACCGTTAATGCCATGTTCGTATTTTGTACCTTGTTAGCCTGAGACACATCATGTTTAATTGCTGCTGTAGTATATACATGTGTAGGATATGTAATCAAGCATGAATAAGTCTTGCGAGTACCTTTGTACTCACCTAGGATATTCCTAGACTTTGCAGGTGAGCCAGTGGTTGCGGATACTTCGATGATGCCTAATTGCTTGGTTTCTTTGGTCGGCGTTCGACTCATGGGATTTCTTTTGGCTTTTGGGCAGCGGTTGATGCACCGCTATGGATTTTGGTTATATATTCCGCTGTTGTATGATCCTTTCAGATTTGACTATGTTTTCGGTTATCACCGAATGATGTATTCATATAGTTCACCATGTAGACAGTGAGTATTATTATCATATCGTAGTGGTTCATGTGATGGTATCTCGTTGTCCAACATATGCCCCCACCTCCCGTCTGTCATGCGTGTATGTTGAAATGGGGAGTGTGGTTGGATGCATATGGAGGTACTTGTTATTTTATTTCGATTCAAGTGAAGTGCAAAGTGAATGTACGGTCCATTGCCAAAGCGAGTCATATGCGTTGTGGCGTATGTTTTTGGAATCGTGATCCCTCAATCAGGCCGTGGTGAGTCATACGCATTGTGTCGTATGCATGTCACACAGGACGGGGGTGGGCCATAGTCCATCACAGGTAGCGGCTATGGTCACCATCTTCACTTGTTGTGAATTCCTTGAATCGAGTTAAAATACCGGGTCCCTCACAGCCCCTTTGTTCCACAGTGTTTTCAGATCTTCCACCAAAGGTCAAAGGTCTTAGGTATACGTCAATATCATTCCCAGGTTGCTTTGGCCCTTGGATAAGCAGCGACACCATGATGTACTTCCACTTCATACACAGCCAAGGTGGTAGGTTGTACATGCTAAGAGCAACTGGCCAAGTACTGTGCCGACTGCTCATGTTGCCGGAAGGATTCATTCCGTCCGTGCTCAATGCAAACCTTATATTCCTCGGTTCCGCCCTGAAGTCTTGGAAGATCGTGTCGATGTTTCTCCACTGCGCGGAATCGGCGGGGTGTCTTACCTTTCCATCTTCCTTACGGTCCTCCGAGTGCCAGCACAACAATTTGGCCTCTTTTGGATTCGCAAAGAGACGCTTGAGACGCGGAATTACAGGTAGATACCACACGACCTTAGCGGGAATTCCTTTCTTCTGCTCCATGAAAGACTCGACGTCGTCTGACTGACTCTTACGCTTGTAACAAGATGCTTTGCACACTGGACATGAACGCGAGTTTGATAATTCATTACGGTACAGGATACAGTCATTCCGACATGCATGTATCCTTTCTACCTCCATCCCCAATGGACAGGCAACCTGCTTTGCTCGGTATGTGTTTTTGGGCAGCTCATTTCCATCTGGGAGCATCTCCGATAGGAGACCTAAGAGCGCTGTGAAACTCTTGTCTGACCACCCATAGCTTGCTTTCAATTTAAGCAGCTTGAGCACGGATGAGAGCTTTGTGTATTTCGGCTTGCAACCCGGGAAACAAAGGTTTTTCGAAGTCCTCAATCAAGCACATGAACTTCTTGAAGTCTCTCTCAGTATTGAAGTTCACGTCAGCATCGCGCAGCATCTGATCTAGCCTATCATCATCTTCTGTGCCACCACAATCATCGTCTGCACCTACTTCCTCCGCGCGGCCACAATCATCGTCTGCACCTACTTCCTCGTCATCTTCTCTCCCTTTGGTGACTTCGAGTTCTTCGACGATGCGAATGTCGTCGTGTAACATGTTCTGCTCCTCACCATGTTTGGTCCAACACGTGTAGTCTGGTTTGAAGCCCCTGATAATCAAGTGCGCTTGGATTTGTAGGGCTGAGTTCTGTCCGAGAAATGATCTCTCATTTCTATAGTCGCAACAAGGACAATATATAAATTGAACACCTTTCTTCAACCTATCCTCCTCGGCAGTTGTCAGAAAATTCGCCACACCATCAAGGTACTGTTGGTTTGTACGAGAACCGTACATCCACCCCGATCCATCTAGCAACACGGGCTATAGAACGAGTAAATTACTGTTAAATTGACCTAATAAAGCAAAGACACCTAGCTTTTCATAGAAAAAAGGAGCTACCAAGGTAATGTTCATGTAATAATTAACATATATTATTTTTGGAGCTAGCATGATTTTTGTAAAAATCATACTTATATTTTTGGGTTTAAGGGCATTTTGGTCATTTTCAAAGTTTTACATCATTGTGACATGAACAAAAGTTATACCATAAAATTCTATAGATTAAATGATGAATTTACAAAAAAGAATCACCTCATTTCGAGTTCGTATGAATTTTCTATGATTTTAGAAGTTTAAAGCATCTTTAGCATTTTCTTGCTTTCACTCAGAAAATAAAAATATGAAAAACTTTTGTTACTCAGCCTAACCTAGCCAATGAGCATGACAAGTGGGGTCCTCTGTCATATTAAATTTTCTTTTTCTTTTTTCCTTCTCTCTATGACACATGGGTCCCACATTTCTTTTATTTTTCTTTTCTTTTTCCCAACTAGCAACTGAATGTGGCGATTGAGCTAGCTACCGATCGATCATTCATGATCATCCCACATGGAATCAAGGGGGGAAGGGCATGGGAAAGTTCTGTGGCTCACCGTGGAGCTATACGAAGAGTCGGCCGACGCTGGGGCGGCCGAAGATGACGGCGGGACGGCGAGCGGCGGCGGCAGCTCGGTGAGGTTGTCGGCGAGCAAGGCTTGCAGTGCCCCGAGCTTGATTCCTTCCAGCACGAGGTTCGTTGGCTCTTCCTGGTCCGGCTGCATGTGCGGGCGGCTCGAGAGGAGGTCAGGAAGAGGCTGGGGACAATGGGGATAGCGGCGAATCGAGCTGGGAGTGAGCTTATAGCTATTGGTACAGACGGCCCCAACCGGGAACTGTCTGCATTTCTTTTCTCAGACGGTTCCCCATTGGGAACCGTCTGTACTGTGCCGTTCTCAGACACGATGGCGAACAAGTGGGACGGCACAGTACAGACGGCTCGCAACAGGAACCGTCTGTAATAATATTACAGACGGTCCCAGTTGAGGAACCGGCTGTACTATACTTTTTCTCAGACGATTCACGTTTGGAGCCGTCGGTGATAGTTTTTATTATTTTTTTTAGACGCTAATATTTGAACAAAACACGGAAGGCAAATATGGGCTAATATTAATTGAAGTAGTACTAATATTAATACAAAGTACTACTAATTTTTACAAAGTGCTAGTAATTACTGCACTAATTCTTGTGCTAAAAAAAATCTAATATAGCCTGCACCTCTTGCTGGGCGGGGCTGCCGAACGCGCCGTCATCGCCATGGAGGCCGTGTCGTTGCCATCATCGCCGTCGCTGCCATCATCGTCATTGTCGGTGTCAGTGTTGTCCCAGCTGTAATCGTCGTCGGTGGTGTCCTCCCAGCTGTCCTCTGTGCAGTAACCGTGGGCGGTGGCGCCGGCGCCTTGCTGGTCATCATCGTCGCCGTTGCCGTCGTCGTTATCATCATCGGCGACCTCGGGCTCATTGTCGTCGTCGTCGGCCTCCTCGGCCTCCTCCTCCGACATCCACCAATCGATGTCATCGGAGCTCGACGGACTCCAATTGGCGGACCGATTAGTCTCCTCGTCGGAGGAGAGCACATTCTTCACCGGTGAGTCCTCGTCCGACAAGTCTTTGGATGGCCAACTAATTGGCAACGGCGGACCTGTGTAGGGTGATGGGACGGGCGGCGACGCCAGCCGTGAAGACAACGGCACACACGGCATGGCGGAGGAGAGAAGTGGGCAGGAGGGAATGGATTGGGTGGAGGCCAGTGGAAGCGGAGTACTTAATATGGAGAGGTGGAGGGTGCGAAGCGACGTGAAGAGGAACCGCACTACAACGTGAAGCGACGTGCGCGAAACGAAGTGGCATTGCGGCAGTTCCGAAGGTTGAAGATGAAGTGGCACACTAAAAATATCTAGCACAGACAGTTCCCAGTTGGGAACCACCTCTACTAAGAGTACAGACGGTCCCAGATGGGAACCGCCTACACTGTGATCACAGTACAGACTGCTCCCAGCTGATGCCGTCTGTACTAATATCACAGACGGTCCCAGTTGGGAGTCGTCTGTACTGGGAGCGATAGTACAGACGGTTCCCAGCTGGTACCGTCTGTTCTAATATCACAGACGGTCCCAGTTGGCAGCCGTTTGCACTGGAAGGGATAGTGCAGGTAGTTCCGAACTTGCACCGTTGGGAACCGTCTGTGATATCCTTCACAGTACAGTTGGTCCCTGTTGGGAACCGTCTGTGATATTTTTACAGACGGTTCCTCGTACGAACCGTCTATACTGTAGTGTCCCGCTTGTGCGCCATCGCCGGTAGTCATTTTCTCAAATGGTTCTCGTTTGGAACCGCCTGTGATAAGAACTATACAGACGGCTCCCAGTAGCCATCTGTACAGGCGGTGTCCCGTTAAATGGAATCTGTAGTAGTGGGAGTTCATTTGGTATTCAATCAAGCTCGGTTGTTTTTTATTATTATTATTTAGTTTTCTCCTTCTCTCTTTGGCCGCGTCGTCCCGGCCCATCTCCACTCGGTGCCCCGTTGCCTCATCCCTCCCTTGGGTAGCCACCCCGGTCAGTGCTTCATAACGCAGAATGCGCCGCTACCCTTTTTCATTCGGAATTGGAGCCAAATATCTTTTCCTCACCCTGCTATAAATACCCCCACACCCCTCCACCTCTTCCCCACTCCCCCACACTCTTTTCCCATGAAACCCTAGCGCCCACACCCTCCAAACAGCCGCACCCCCTTTTTGCCTCCCGTGCAGTTTCTGAACAGCACATATCGCCTTAGTATTTTCCCAATTCCCATCACCTCGAACTTCTTTTGGTAAATCCCTTCAGTGAGATTGTGTATAACATTTCTCTCTACATCTCTGCAAAATTTGGTAAAGATCCAATGGTGCAATCACCAGGAAATCTCTAAATACTAATGTGCTATTTGCACCCAGTTATTCTGCACGTGCACCTAGATTGGAACGATGCCCTCGTCGGCTTGGACCTCCTTTCCAAGATCCATTTGGTGGGATCATGGATGATGTTGTCAAGATTGTCTCAACAAAATTGAAGGCAATCCAAACAGTCCAATCTCTGGGAAATCAAGTTTCTTCGCGCTACTGTTCGTGTGTAGATTTGACTGCATGAACGGTATAGCGGCATTATTACCTCTTTCCCTGTTGATCTGGTGATTCTTTGAAGAATCCCTTTGGTGAAGTTGTGCCTTAGATATCTATGAACATCTTTATAAATTTTCACCTTCATCCATGTAGCCGTTTGTCAGGAATTGATCCATATCTGATGTGCTATCCGCGGACGTCCAGATTCAATCTGCAGAATGTCTAACTTGTCTGATCTTTTCCCGTTGACTCGATAAAAATTCTCCAAAACCCTTTGGTAGGATTGTAGTCGCTACTACATTTGCGCTGATCTATGATGAATTGTATTCGTCACAGAACAATGACAATTCGTCATTAAGCATCTTCTGTGACGAATTTATGACGAAAACTCACTCGTCATGGAAGTCGCGTCATAAATGTACCTTTGTGACAAAATAGCAATTTTCTTCATAGAACAGAACACATCTGTGACATTATTCGTCATGGAATGGATACACTTCTATGATGAAATATTTCGTCATGCAAGTCACTCGAGAACGTCATACATAGGGACCATTTTCGTCATAAAACAACTTTCCAGCACGGCTGTTTCTGACATGGCAGCCTACGTGGCCTTTGTTGTGACGTGGACGCCATGTCACCAACTGACGTGGTTGTGCTCCCATGTTGTGTCCACATCATCATCCATCCACGTGGCATCCGACGTGTCATACTACAGCCCAGTCCAATTTATTGGCCCAAAAAGTTTGGCCCATACATCTATCGTGGCCCATTTTAGCCAGCCTATTAATTTAGGCCTGGTCCATCTATTGTGGCCCTTTTTTGGCCAGCCTATTAATTTCAGCCCAAACCCATGAAGAAAGAGATGTCAGATCTCAAATTTGATGGCTAATGAATGTTCATTAAATTTTGTCACAATTACGAGATAACAAAGATTGAATATATGAGATTCATCTCATTTTACATCCATCCAACAAAAAGAATTGGTTCACATCACTAATTCATAGTTACATCCAAACACTCACGGTTACAATAGGTGACCGAAAACCGTTCAACACAAACAACTCAACTGGCATTAAGAAATATAGTAGAATTCCTATAAAGGGTGTCTTCTGTAGGATCTGCATGAGGGTTCGTATCAAGGTTAAGGGGGTTTTGCCCTTCCCAGGTAGGTTTTTGAAATGCCCTTCCTCCATGGAATGCCATATTCTTTGTTCCATAACATTCATTATGTCAGTCTCGGATCTGCAAAATAGCTAGGGAGTTACTAGTGCAAATTAGAAACAATCGACTAACCAAGAGCCTTTGTCATGATCAGAAATGCACAGGTGTCAGATATATCAATTAAACAAGCCTGACCATTTGTCCAGCTACACCAGGTGTCAGATATATCAGATATACATTGCCCAAAATTGCTGTCAAAACACTTGGCCAGTAGTGCAAACCAGCCATGAATAACTATTTAAGAGCAAACATGGGTGAGATGCATTCAAATTCCAAGTAAAGAATATTGGGGGTGTAAAGGATAAGATTTCTAGCACCTCAAGATGCAGGACAGTCCTCAACTTATTAGATAATTATTTCTTGACACATGGTGCTGGTCACAGGGATAAATAACAAAGGAGGGTTCATAGCAGTTATCTGGTAATCCCTCTCAACATTCTGCTTTTCTCCAGCTTCCTTGAAAAGTAATGCAGCCTGATTGAATTCAAAACTAAAACATCAAACAAGGAAAGTGTATGATGATAAAAATATATATACTGCAGAAACAGAAGCTTGAACATATACCCGTATGACTTGAGCATGAGCCCTAATCTTCCTACTTATTTGTTCCTTTTCTTCCTCCCTTTTCAGGTCAAGTGTATATCTAAATCGTTGAGAAGCATTGAGCACAAGCGCAGCTTGCTGCCAATGGACAAAACCATAGTAGTAATGTGTAAAATTAATGAACTGATTACAACATCAGATATGATTGAATCTGCATCAGCACTAATTGAAATAATAGTGCAAATTTGGCATAAGTATAGCAGTTCAATATGCGCTAAAAAACATAAGCGATGCATGAACTTATAAAGCATTTTATTTCCGAGACGAGCGTAGGCGCACACAAGCATGCAGGAATTAGACAGTTAGCTAATCATAATCACATTGGTTAAATTATCAACAACAAGGTAGATTTGATGGACTGGAATTTAGGCCAATCAAATGTTTGATACTGTGTCGATCACATGTTTGCATACACAACAAAAGCTCTACTTCACAGGAACGAACGGGTAATGCCAACTTGCCAGGCTCTGGTATAGGGGTAGAATTGAATGTAAAATCATGAAAACTAACTAAAGCCAACAAAAAAGCAATTAATGAGCCTTTGGGCTGTTTCAATTTAACTTTCAGTAGGCAGTCCAATCATAACGGATCTTTTGCAATGCAGAGAATTGCATTTTACTAACTGAGAAGAGTAGGACATGCTGGGGTTTAAAAGGAAAATGATAATGTGTTGCAGACTCGATAGGAGTTGGACATAACACGGGAGAGGAGTTCATGCTCCTGGAGAAACACAAGATTAGAAATATACCAGAAAGTGTGACATAATAGTCACTCGGTTTTGGCTTTACACAACACATAATCTGGTTTTCAAAATGCCAAAGAGAGGAGAGACTCGATGCTGAGGAGACTCGTAAATCATAACTTAGGATTTCCTGTGACAATGATCCAACATCATCAATATCATCTTCCCAGATCCCCCCGCAGTCGCGCCATTCCGCTGGTACTCCTCCACCCACTGGATCGGAAGGGGAAGGGGATGGGGCAGTGGCGGCGACCGGATCCGTCGGGGAGAAGGAGGCGGGGCAGTGGTGGCGGCCGGATCCGCAGGGAGGTGGGGCAGTGGCGGCGGTCAAATCCAGAGGGGAGAAGGAGGCGGGGCAGTGGTGGCGGCCAGATCTGGAGGGGAGAAGGAGGTGGGGCAGTGGCGCCGGCCGGATCTGGAGGGGAGAAGGAGGGGGCAGTGGCGACCGGGTGAGGGGACGTAGGGGCCGTGGGGGAGGCTGCGGCGATGAGGGGGCAGTTGGGGAAGCGGGGGGTGAAGGTGGAGTAGGGGAGGCGGCGTGGGAGGGGAATATATGGATAAGGACTGGGGCGAGGGAATTTTTTGGCGCACATCCAAAAAAATTTGCTGGGCACGGGAGGTTTTGATGCGCAGCTGAAAATTTCAGTATTTGGCCCAATGGCTTTTATACAGTACTTATATAGCTAATTTGTATAGCAAATTTGATATTACATCAAAATGCTGTATTTGAAACTCGTAAAATTTATCAAGGTGACTAACTATTTCAATGGCTTACGTGCATGCCGGTTGGCCATATGTCGCCACTTTACTCGCCAAACATATGATGAATCCCATCATGACGTCGATGGCTCCCCCTTGGATGAACTTGACTTACCCGATATCGACTCATCTATGGCCTCTGGCCTCTGAAATCAGAGGATTAAGATGTTGAATAGTCATTTTTTACTTCTCGACGATCGATGTCAACTTATCTATGTTCTCTGATCTCCGATACGATGGTTTAGATTGAAAGGTCACTTCTTAACTCCCACGTTAATCCACATAAGCATGCATTAAGTGTGGGGACTTGTATGGGGTTGTGTGAACGCGCCTAACGAACGACATGCATGTTACACTCGAATAATGTGGTTTTACTTAGAGTTTTAGAATTGCATGTGTAGGATTTACTTTTGGTAGAAGTTTTTCATAATCTCCTGTTCACCCCCTATAGTCGATAACCTATATCCTTTCAATTTCATGTTCTTGTTTCATCGAGTCTCATTTTACCGTGGCAGATGGAAGGCGGTGGTTCCCCTAGATAAAAGAAATCGTGTTAGACGTCCATGCAGATGTATGTCTATCATTCTTCATCCTCTATTTTCATCGCCGCACTCACAGACCATATGACTGCATGCATGGTTACACAAGAGATGTGGATCCGGTAGCACATGACAACGTCCAACTATATATGAAGAGAGATGTGTCGGTAGCTTTGGTCGATACATGTCGAGCCCTTTCTCACACTATATATCGTTCGACCCAATAGTACTATTGTTCCAGATTAGAGGGGAGAGCTAGTGCATACATGTATCATGTTGCATGTATCCGGCCTATTGAATGAATTTTAAAAATTGAAAAAATGTATATGCATATGAATATGAATGCATGGAAGGGCATATTTAAATTCTCATTTTTGTATGCTTTTCATTTTACTATAATTTCTATGATTTTATATAGAATTTGTATGCCTATCGCAGAATATCTCTGCCTAATCTGTGCATTATCTTACTAGTTTTCTTAAATCTGAACTTTTCTATCTCTATTACTCCTAAGTGTTTGTGTACTCCTCGTGCTCGAAGTCTCCTCGTACTCAAACTCCATATCTTGTTCAAATGCTCTGGAGACATGGGGAGAAACAATAACTCATTAGTTCTCTATTAGTTTTCTACGCGGGCATGGATTGTAGGTGCCATCATTAGGAGAGATGGATCAGAGTCAGAGTCCATTGCATGGTAGGGGTGGGCACTAAAACGAGCTCCTGGCACCGAGGGGGCGTTGGCGACGCGGTCAGCGAGGCTAGGCGACGTCTCCGTGTGTGCCGATGATGAGGGCCGACGCCGGCGGTGGCGTGGCCATGTCACGGTCACGGCCGATGTGCCTGATCTTCGGTGCGGTAGTGTCCTGGAGGTCAGCAGGGAGGAGAGTAGGGTATAGGAGGGAGGAATCGGCCCAGGAGGCTCACCTAGGCCGGCACGGTGGAGAAAACGGTGACAGCGACTGCTGGGGTGGCGGGCAAAGTTCGCCAAGAACAAGAGGAGATAAGGCTCGGGTTTTCTAGGGTTTGGAGGAGCTCGGGGTTGCGGTTCCTTGGCCATGGGCGGAGGTTTAAATAGGGGGCTGGCGAAGGAGATCGAGAACACCATGTCGGTGGCGGTTTTGGGGGAGATTCAAATGCGCAAAACTATGAATTTTTAGGGTGCGTCAAGCACGGATTCAAGCTTGCATGGGGTCTAGGGACTCAATTTTGGCGTAGGCGCGAAGAAAAGGGGTCGGGAGGGTGGTCAGGCGTGGGGTGGAGCGGCCACGGGCGGAACTGATCCCGATAGGGACTCGGTCTAGAGGTTGAAGACAACCTCAACAGGTGGGGCCCACCTGTCGGTGGCTATTCACTCATGAGAGAGAGGGTGAAGGGGTACGGGATGAGGACCGTCAGATTAGGATCGAGCAGCCGAGTGTCACGTCCCTATCGGGCTCACCAGGCCGGTGCGGGGAGAGGCGAGGCGGGCTCGGCCCGAGCAGGAGAAAGAGGGGAGGAGGAGTGGGCTGCAACCCGTGAAAGAGAGAGAAGAGGGGTTTGGCCCAGGGAGAAAAAGAAAGGTTTTGGATTTATTCAAAACCAAAATTTTAAATGAAAATCAAATTCCATCCAAATGAAGTGCAAAAACATATGAGAAAATTCGTATAGCTTAATTAAAATATAAGGAATCTAATAAAAATGGTTCCAGGGAAAAATCCAAAAGAATAGCAAACTAGAAATTCATATCTCTTTTCTTATATTCCATAATTAATCAAAAGCGTTTGAATTAATTTGAATGAAAACCAGATAAAAGATTTAACTGAAAATAACATGATGTAACATCCTTTGCTTTCTAAAAACAAAAATTTAAACCCCTCAACAAAAATAGGACGTTACAGGTAGGTCCCACAACACTGACATGTGAGTGCCAAACAACTGACATATTGGTCCCACAATCTGACATGTAGGTCCAAACACAACTTATTTTTCTCACATATTATACGTAAACTCTCTAATGCATACAACATCCTTTCGCTAGCCCAGTGGCACGACGAGGAGTCCGCACTTTGAAGGTCTCTGGTTCGAGCCTTAGAAACCACAATTTGTGTGGCTATTTTCCTACCTCCAGATTCACGCAGGATGTATTTAAAAGAATAAATTTGGTAAGGCAAGTAATGCAGATGCTTGTGGTAACGGGTTCGAGCCCCACAGAGTACGAACTTTTTACGCACTGGTTCCGTCCACTAGGCCAACATGGTCAAAGATATTTATGACGAAGCCCATTCGTCATAGGTGTGGCGATGATTTATGACAATCAGCTCGTCGTCACAAATATGTCGGTAAGTATCGTACAAACATATCTACATAGGTCAGATAAGATCTATGACGATTGGTGTAGTCCTTCTGTGACGAAATATTTACTTTCGTCTTAAATTTTAGGGGTCGGGATCCGTCACCTGACATTCATGACGATTCAGCTATTTATGACAAACTTGCAAAATGTCACGAGGAAAACGTCATGGATCAGCGAATTTCTAGTAGTGAGTTCTGTGTGTCTAGTTTCTAACCCAATTGGCGGATTGAGATTTCATTGAACGAGTATCGCACAGCATCAAAAATCCTCCGGTCTGTCTAGAACCAATCTATGTCCAATTCCAACCGTTTTATGTTGTGAATGTCTTTTCCACCATGAATCTCTATCCAAAATCAACCGCATCACCATATGTTCATCTCTAATGTTTTCATTATTATTTGATTACTAAATTAAGTAACATGTTATGTTAGCCTTTATTTCATAGAGTTATATGTATGATTTTTTTATATTTCTTTCTTTCTCTTTATATGATGTTCATGCTTAAGAGTTTCTATCATGTTGATCAATTATGTTTAGTTAATTAATAGGTGTATCCATGTCCCATATAGCAACATGTTGCATGTTTACATAACTAAATATAATATGCATATATGCAAATAGTTCTATTTTAATAGCCAATAGACATGAGTTGGTTTGACATGTTAGTTTAATCTTATTTGTATCATGAATAAAGTTGTTTATGTTTAACCAGGTTCATGTTGCATGATCAGATGTGTGTACACATATAGTGTGTGATGCATATGTATAACAAACTTAATATTTGCAAATAACCTATAATACTATAAGCATAATCTTTGCTAAACTTATATTAATATGACCTGCTCCATGTTAGTTAATCCTTGTATAATGTATGCCTATTAGCACACACCGGATTGTTATTGCACGTGGCACATGATTGCTTATTAGCATGTTAATATCTTTAAACCACACGTGATGAATGTTTACTAAGCATGTTAGAATTGCCACGTCACCGTGTTTATAAAGTTGTGCATATATATATATATATATATATATAGCCCATTCTATGTTTTGGATAATAGTTTGCTGTGAATTGGTTTAGCACATTATTGTACTTTTATTTATATTTTAATTATTTGTTTAAACACAGTTAAGTTGTACATGTTCATCATGATTTGATGTTGCATAATCATGTAGTTACATATAGTTTATATGTACGTATATATATAATTGGACTTAATATTGTTGACAATCTACATGTTGGAATAATAATCCCTTACTGAATTATTATTATTTAATCATATCGTATGATAGTTGATGGACATATAATATGTATGTACTAGTATGCATAGCTTGATATCTTATGTTATACTCTCATAAGGTGGTGTATACTCACACATACATGGTTAACCTTTAGGTATTGATTATAATCATTCTTTACTAAAATATTTTTATTGTTATGTGTAGTATGTGTAGGTTGATTGCTGCATTGTATACACCCAATAGCATGAGTAGAGTTAATGTTATGTCATAGATTGTATATATGTATGATGCATGTGATGTAGATGCTAGTTGTTAATTGGTCATATAGTTTAATCACAGTTTACATTATTAATGATTGTTATTAAATTGTAACTGCACGATTATATGTTTGGTGCTATGCTATGCCTTGCCTAATTTCTATTTCATGCCTAGTCTATCTAGTTTGTTTTATGATGTCTAATTATATGTTGCAAGGTAGTTCATATAGATTGTCATGTCGTCTATTATCATTTCTAACTGACTAGCATGCCAGGACCTTGCTTGTCTACTAGTACGATAGGTTATGCTTATTTTACTAGTATGTCGGGTTTTCATGTTTCATCATATGGTTGTGCTATTGTTGTCATCAACCATATCCTATTCCTAGTTACACATCTATCCCTATCTCGCATGTGGATTAACTTGAGTCATTTGACATGCAAATCCTGTCCTCCATAAATCTATCCTTTTTCCAGAATGATCTAATCCGGAAGACCATCTTTTGAGTACATGTACTCTATCTGGTTGAGATATATAATCTCACACCTTCCTAGTTGTCTTTCGACAATCCTATCCCTTCACCCTTATCCTTTGACACCTATCCGACCTTGCTAGCCCTATTCTTCTGGTATTTCCATTTGATATTTAATTTGGAGTTATATTCATTTGCTTTGCACTTTATTGCTGTTGCGACGAAATAAGAAGTAACGACGTTGGATAAGAACAAGTTACTGCAGAAGAAGACCAACTCGTCAACGACGGCATGCCCCCTCTTCTTGATCATGTAGATCCTATATTTTCAAAGTCATTATATTTTATTGTTTATAAACATGCATGCTGTTTTATTCCAGTAGCTAGTGTGTCGATTGACACACATTACCTTTCCGCTTGTCACCGTTTACTTGATACCCTGAGTAGATTAATATGTTATTATTTCTGAATAGAGTAGAGAAATGCTTAGCCATGCTTAAATATATCCTTAGGATGTTTTGATTTGCCTCTTCGGAGGAATGATCTTTGGATCAATGATCCTTGATATTGAAACTTGTTGTTGAGCTCGCTGAGCTAGGGCCGGATGCCCGTTGTTTTCTCTCTCTCTATTCTTCCAAATTCTACTTTAGGTGAAACTTACCATCTAAAATGGTGCGGGCGATAGCTGAATCAATGTTGAAGGAGCATATGGTTGTCCTACCCGCAGAAGGCCGGTTTAAAGGAACCATTGGTCGTTCGTACCACTTAAGGCCGAAGTCTTGAAGTTGGAGAATTGTGACAACAGTACAACCACATGCTATATGGGCACTGGCTTGGTCAAGTAGGTTAGTCAGTCTTTGATTCTAAATTTTTAAACGGGCACGGCTTCTGACGAGATACATGTCGTTCCCAGCTATACACGAACAATCCGTTCCGACTGTGCATGAGTTGTTCCTAACTAAATACAAGTCATTCCTGACCATGCACGAGTTGCTCCCAACTCGGTACAAGTCATTTCCTGACTCAGTATGAGTTGATCCCGGCTAGGTACGAGTTGCTCCTGACTATGCACAAGTTGTTTCCAACTCGGTACAAGTCATACCCCGACTCAGTACGAGTTGATCCTGACTATGCACTAGTTGTTTCCAATTCGGTACAAATCATTCCTGACTCAGTACGAGTTCTTCCTGACTATGCATGAGTTGTTTCCAACTCGGTACAAGTCATTCCCTGACTCAGTACGAGTTGATCCCGACTATGCACTAGTTGTTTACAACTCGGTACAAGTCATTTCCCGACTAGGTACAAACAAGTCGGCTACCCGAGTAGATAAAAGGATACCATCCAAGTAGGCTCATGCCATCTGAATAAGTCCAAGACTACCATCCGAGTAGGCTCGTACTACCCGAATAGTTGCAGAATTACCGTCCGAGTAGGCTCGCACTACCCGAATAGTTACAGAATTACCGTCCGAGTAGGCTCACGCTACCCGAATAGATTCAGGCGGCCCGGGTGGTTCTATGATTCGGTTATGGTACGAGAGAAGAAGCCTACATGTATGCATGAAATGAAAAACTTTATTTTAATTAAGTCGTGAGTTCATGCTAATCTCACGAAAGTGTAGAGATTACGAGAGGGTATTTACACTTTGCATTTTCAAGAGCTTTGTCTATTATCCTTAATATGACAATGATTACTTAGAGTTTGCTATATGCCAAGACATGATTGTCTAGATCATCTCTCCATGACTTGGCATGTGTGCTCAAGAATTTGCAAAGCTAGCTTAATTGGACAAACAACTTGAACTAAATTCTTGATCTTTTGATGAGTTGCTCACTAGAGAATTCTCTATCTTTGAATCTCTTCATGAATCTAGTATTGCAACTATGATCTCTGTCTTGACTGGTCAAAGATAGGACTTCATGGTAATCTTGATAAGGACCGCTAGTGACTTGATATGCTTAGACTTTTGTGGCTCGGGTTGCAGAATGCTTATTGTCATTAAGAGTCACTAGTTTTGCTCTACATGCTTGAAATCTACCATTTGCTAAAGTAAAAAATGCTAATTCAAAGATGAACCACTCAAGGCACTTGCTCGTGCAAGACGTAGTGTTTTGGTTGTGGCTAGTCTAAATAATCATATGGAAACAGTATAAAAATTCTCAGGATGAATCACTCAGGATACATCCTCATGTAGGGGGTTGTATTTTGCTTGTGTCTAATCCTTTTAAACATGTGATTGGTTAACCTAGCATGTGGTAGAGCATTTTGATCCTACTCTTGATCGGTTGTCCTCCTAGTCTTGACTTGGTGCTAGGTTGTCATGCTTCACTCGTGTTTAGATTTTTGCTAGTGTGACCACCTAGTTTGGAACTCATCATTAGTGAAATATTTAAATGTGCTATGAAATTAAGATGCTAGCTTCTTTTCTTGCTATACATGTCTTTTTATGGATTGAGGAGTTTTTCTGTGGCATATTAGCACCTTTTGTGTCTATTTTGGATAATTCTCAAAGCTTTCTAAAAATTGAAAAATCAAAAATGTCCATTCCACATCATGCATACATGCTTATGCTTGATATTCGTACAGTGCATAGTCAAAGGGGGAGGCGTGAAGTCCCTTGATGACTATAGTGCCAAAGGGGGAGAGAAAGTTCATCATAATTTGGCATATCCTTGCAAGATAGGCATGTGTGTACATTTAGTTTTGGAGTAGAGATCCTATGCATAAGGTCTGTAGGAGTGAGGGGGAGTTCTAGAGACATTATTTTTGCCTGCACTTACATATTTGGTTTCTACTCCTTTAGACATTCACTTGGCCTGGTGCTTGTTTTGTCTTTTCTTTGGCCAAGTGTGAATTCTTGCAACATGTTTGTTTCCAAAAATTCCCAAACCAACTCCAATTTGATTGATTTGAGATGTTGACAATATATTCAGCAAGGGGGAGATTGTAGAACCTAGATGGAGTTGTACTGCTTCTCTAGGTTTCAAATGATGAATACTTTGCCACAGAGTTTGTTATTGGAGTTGAATGTTAGGTTGTAAAAATGCAATGTTCATGTCTAAAATGTGTATATCGGATGTTCTGGTATTCTGATCGGAACTTCCGACGTATTTTGAAAGATCCTATCTCAACTATGTTTTTAGCGCTCTGGAAAAACCGGAGTCTCCGGTTTGATAACTGGATAGTCCGATGTGTTTCGGAGGTTCCGAGTTTGAATTCGGAGGTTCAGACCTTCATCTCTGAATGCTCTGAGGTTTTCCAGAAGCTCCGAGGTATGTGCGAACTAGATGGTCTGATGTGTTTCAAAGGTTCTGAGTTTGAATTCGAAGGTTCGGACCTTCATCTCCGGAAGCTCCGAGGTTTTCTGGAAGTTCTGAGGTTTGTGCGAACCGGATGGTCTGAGGTGATTCGAAAGTTCCATTGTTAAAGTCAGAATGTCTGAGCTTGAAGTCGGAGGCTTTTGGACTAGACTTTTGTGAGTGCTCGGTGGATTTCCAGATCGTATGTGTGGAGTAGGAACTGAAGTCAGAGGCTCCGACTTTCAATTCCGGAGTGACCGAGTTCAGCGTCCAGACTTGATTTTCAGATCGTGTTTGGGAGAATCGGAGTTTTTGATCTAGGAACCGGATGTTCCAATAGTGAAAACACCTTGACCACGTGCTTTTTGATGAATTAGAGTTTGGTCAATTTGTCTCTTGAAAACTGATGGAATTATTTTCCCGACTAACTTGGGTCAAGTAGAAAACTTGTGCTCGCAACCGGTTTGCTTGTCTACTAGTGTGCAGGGTTAATGAGTGCGACGGTCGTTCGGTCACGAGGATCGGCATGACGCCTGGAAGGCAGAGATGTGATCAAGGTGGTGGCGACGACATCGGGTGGCTCAAGATGGAGTGATGCGGACATTGCCATGGACAACACTCTATCAAGTTATTCAAATCCAAGCGACACATGTGTTGGATCATATGTTGCCAAGACATGGCATGAAAAGGTGAATCTTCTCCTTTACATGTGTCCATCTACTCCTACTAAGAATGGCATGCTACTTTATGTTCCTATGTCTTGTTTTCTTAGGTTTGGAGATCCTAGTGATACGAAGGCCAGATGCAAAGGAGCAAAGGAGCGGAGCCAAGTGGAAGAAGAACCTGGGCTGCCCGGAATGCATGTCCGGACATTCTGGACAAGGGAGGCCGGATACTCCGGACGTCCCAAACCCGGAAGCACCGGAATGCATGTCTGGATATTCCGGGCAAGGGAGGCTGGACACTCCGGACGTACCAATCCTGGAAGCACCGAGCTCCAACTACGCACCCGGACATTCCGGGCGTCAAACCCGGAGTTTCTGGACGTCCTCCACCCGGAGTGTGCTCTTCTCGGGATGGTACCCAGACATTCCGATACCAGTTCCGGACACTCCGAAGGGGAGCCCGAGAGCAGCGTGTTCCAGCCCCATATCCGGACATTCTGAGTCTCAACCCCGGAATCTCCAGACGACTGCTGCCCGGAGCGTCAGCTCCAACCCTTCGGACGTCCACTGATCAAGACGTCCGGACATTCCGGGAAAGTTACCCCGGAATGTCCGGGCACCATGTTCGGAACATTTCGGGCAAGGTACCCCGGAATGTCCGGGCGCACTGTTTGTGCACAGTAACGGGCCGAGGCCCATGTAATGAGATGGCTTAGCCCCAAGGGTTATGGGGTTAGGACTATAAATACCCGTACCCAAACCCTAATTGAGATCAGACTTGTTTTTAGACTTAAGTAGAGCTTTGCTCCTAATCTAGGGTTTCATCCCTCTAGATTTGGAGTTCCACCCTAGGCCTTTCTTTCCTTTGGATTGAATGGATCGGCGTGTGCCTCCGAGTGGTAAACGTGGCATTCAATTGAGAGGTTTGTTGAATTGGTTCCTAGTCTCCAAAGGCTTTCCCATTGGGGTTTGTTGTTGGGGTGGGTTTCCAATTAGGCTTGCCTTGTTATCCAATCCAAATCGTGAAGATCGGGAGCCCTCCGTATCAACTTGGTATCAGAGCTCTAGGTTGCCACGGTTTGGATTTGTATCCCCTCTTTTCTCTACCCCCAATTGCTAGCTTTGTTTTGGTTTTTCTTGCCTATTTCGAAAACCCCACAAAAAAAGCTCGATTTGAAATCTTGATGCAATTCGGAGTTTTGGTTGAGTTTGGGTTGGTTTTGATCCACTAGATCTTTGCTATACTTGTTGATCTAACCTTCCTTTGCGTTGCCTTGGCCTATTTCTCGTTTTCCCCCTCTGATTTGTGGTTTTTTGGGCCGCCCCTGTTTCGGATCTGAAATCTCCAGTGCACCCGGAGTATCCGGACCTCAAGCCCGGAATCTCCGGGCCTACAGCAGTAGGAAATCGACCTCTCGGGACGCACCCCGGAGTATCCGGACAACCTACCCCGGAATCTCCGGGCTGCCCCGGAGTGTCTGGGAAATCTACCCCGGAATCTCCGGACCGTGCAATTACAGACTGCATCGAGCGAGGTATAACCGTCTATCTTGCCCTGTTCCTTTGTGAGCCAACTTCTTCCTTGGCGACAACTTTGATCCCATTAAGACTAGCTCATTGATGATTGCTAGGGTCTTGCACGTTTGTGCTACTTAGAACATCTTTCACCCAAGCAAACAACAACGTTAGTCTTGTGAGATCTTGGCATAAAAAAGAAGAAGAAGAAGAATCAAGATATAAAAAAATGCAAATGCCAATGATCCTTTTGTAGGAACACGCAGGCTTGAAAGGAATTCAAATAGGGAAGGTAGTCAAGTGTGCAAATCCTTAACCCTACATTTGCAATCTAGCTAGCATCTTTCCTAGTATTTGTGCAACATGAGCCTTTAGTCTTTGTTAGACAAATCTTGTACTAGCTCATTCCTTTGGTTGCACAAATCACATTATCGTTGTGTGTGAGTTGTTGAGCTTCGCTTATATCCTTTGAGATCAACTCTTATTGCATTTTTTCTATTGTGGATTATTACTAATCTTTGCAATATCTCATTATTCCATTTGCTTAGTGTGTGTGTTGTGCTAACCTCTTCCGAGCTCCACATAAGCCGTTGGGTGTGGTAGTTTTTGGGACTTGGAACCTTGTCAACAACCTCTTGAGGGTCACCTTTACCCTCCACGGCCTCCGATCCTTCAATCTAAGTGATGATGAATAGTGCGGCATCCCGCGTATTAGGGTATCCGTATACAGACTCCCGTGACTTTAGGAAGGTACAGCATACCCGGGAAGGATCCCTGGACGATAAGGTAACCCCTTTCGGGAGGAGAAGACTCCCCTTAAACTAGGAAGTTGATCCCGACGTTTAAGGAGACCAGAGTCCTACGCGGGCGTAAGTCCACGGCCGGTACGACCCTGGGAACCCCCTATATAAGGATCAGCAATCCCATAGGGAAAGGACAGAGCCAATTAGGTCAAGACATCTAGTCGCAGCTCCAGAAGACGAAGCCCTAGAAGACCCGCAGCCTCGAAGGAGTCGAGCCCGGTGGCTTAGAATAAGTTAGTCTATGATTAGGCCTAGGGTAGCCACTAACATACATCCCCCGTTGTAAAGAGTATTCTCCATCAATATATAGCAACAGGACGTAGGGTTATTATCCTGAGGGAGGCCCGAACCTGTATAAAAGGCTGTCCCCTGCTGTCAGATCTCCTGGCACTTGGGCCCTAGAGGTCCCTACCCCCCAGCAATCCTCACTCCACGAATACCGTAAGATCGCCGATTCACCGATCGTCGACACTAAGGAAGACAAGGACTTTGGTGGTAAGTAAGGTGAGCAAAAAGCGTAGGGTTCCAAATTCCACATACACCACATACATATCCTTTGTGCTTGCATCTTAACCATGTTTAGGTTTGACCACGAAATGGATGTCAAGAAGGAGAGACAAGGACAAGGGGGAACACAGCATACTACAACATCATTTCGAGCCTCGTGGTCTTCAACGAATGAGGCGAGTCATCCTCGTTCATATCCATCAAGGGACTTCACCGACAAGAACCTCGACGTCCGAAGCTCCAAAGGCTTGACAAGAAGCCATCATTGGCGGACGGAGGAGGATGAAGGAAGCCATACAAGCACCTACTGCCAAGAAACTCCTCGACGACAAGGTTGCCAAGGTGGCGGAGTGGACAAGCTAGACAAGCCAAAGATCACCATGCCCAAGTCCCTCAAGACCAAGTTTCCCGGTGCCCAAGAGCCCGAAGACTACATAGAAATTCCATTCTATGGGACTCAAGACCCGGAGGAGTACCTTGAATGGGAATGGCGACTGGAGAAATTCCTCAAGTTTCAACGAGTACCCACAAGTCAAGAAGTCAAGCGAGCAACAATGGAGTTCAACGACTACGCTTCAAGATGGTGGCATCTACTTCCCATGAAGAAACTCATCACCGATTGGACAAGTTTGAAGACGCTCATGAGAGATGAGTTCGTGCCACCCAAGTACTCAAGAGAGCTACTTCACCAAGTGGAGTGCATCAAGCAAAGGAACCAACCGGTCCGAGTCTACTTCAATGAAATTAAGCATGCAATGCGACGAGCCAGTGGTTTTAGTACAAGAACGGAGATGAAATACTTTGAGGTTGGATTGAACTTTGACATCGCGTCATCACTTCCCCTTAAGAACTTCAAGACCATGCTAGACCTCTTGGATGGTGCTCTCGAGGCGGAGAAGCAACTAAAGGTGACCAAGGCCCGTGAAGACTACAAGCATGAAACGAACCACAATAAGGCGGCCAAGTGTCAAAAGAAGCAAAATCAGAATAGCGCAATGAAGCCATCCAAGGCTCGACCTTTGGAGGCGAGTATGGAGTTGGTCGAGCATGGGAATTTCCCTTCGACCACGGTGGTGAATGGCGCTATCCAAAATGGCGCTTGCATCTTTGGCGGCGAGGCGAGTGAAAAGATGGTCAAGCATGGGATTTTCCCTTCGACCGAGGAGGCGCATGCAGATGAATGCACCAAGAGTACCTCCACCATATCAACTTGGATGCAAAAAATCCCATGTGAGGTTGAGAGCCACATAACCAACTTGAGAGAGAGTGGTAAAAAGAGAGAGATGTGCGACTCCACCAAATGTGAGATTGAGTGCATCGAGGTTGTGAGCGAGAAAGAGAGACCACAAGAGTTGAGAGAGGTAGTTGATAGGTCAAGTGAGGTCATGTCAAGGACTAACTACTTACCCTCTCCTTTTAGTGTTGTTTCTTATTTGGTGCAGGAATTGGAGATCCAAGCGGCATCCACTCTCAACAAGCCGGCCCCACCACTGGAGGCAAAAGAGTTGATTCCTGTCGACGATCGGTGAATCGGCGATCTTACGGTATTCATGGAGTGATGATTACTGGGGGGTAGGGACCTCTAGGGCCCAAGTGCCAGGAGCTCTGACAGCAGGGGACAGCCATTTTTATACAGGTTCGAGCCTCCCTCAGGATAATAACCCTACGTCCTGTTGCTATATATTGATGGAGAACATGCTTACAATAGGGGGTGTATGTTAGTGGCTACCCTAGACCTAATCGTAGACTAATCTAGCTAAACCGCCGGGCTCGACTCCTTCGAGGCAGCGGGTCTTCTAGGGCTTCGCCTCTTGAGATCCTATGCTGCTTGTGCTGCGACTAGAAAGACCTCTCCTACCCTGTGGGATTGCTGATCCTTATATAGGGGGTTCCCTGGGTCGTACTGGACGTGGACTTACGCCCGAGTAGGACTCTGGTCTCCTTAAACGTCAGGATTGACTTCCTAGTTTAAGGGAGTCTTCCCTTCCTGAGAGGGGTTATGTAACACCCAATTTGAACGATTAGGGTTTTGATCGGCATTCATGCATACATGGCATCATCACCACCACACCTTGTTTAAACCTAGTTGTATATCGATTTAACTTTATAGAATATGTTAATATCTCATCCTCGGTGGATACGTTAACAAACACCAATCAATTTATTTGAAGTATTCAAAATAACGAAGTCATTAATAAGGGTAGAGGAGGTCACCGAACAGTCCGGTGAATCCCCGTCCCTAACCCGGAAACCCTAAGGAGCTGGAAATTAGGTTTTGGTGGCAGAGCAGATTCTAGTAGATAAGAAGGTTCCAAGATTTCATACATAGCTCCCAAGGTAGAAACCCTAAAACCTCGACAAATTTCAGAAATCCTGGAAGCATTTAAAAACCTAATTGCAGGGTAAACCCTAAGTCGGAATTTGAATGGGGCCATGAGTCAAACATTGCCCGAAGCAATTCAAACCCTTACAGTAGGTCCCATTAATCACCTTGAAGCCCCTGCCAAGATTTCATAATTTTTGGAGCTATTTCGACACATGAAATACCACAAAAACAAGTCCCAACTCAAGCCCTAATTTGAAATTGAATACAAACCTGGGTCAAATTTCATCCAAATCAGTTCAAACTCCTCCAGAACATCCCAAATAATATATTCGAGCCCCTGTAAAAATTTCATAAAATTTGGAGTAGAAATTGTACACAAAATAACGATGGGGGTAGCTCTGAGAATAGAAATTAAAAATAAAAAGAAAAACCCTAACTACTGTGGGCCGAAACCCACTCGGCCGGCCCACTAAAGCGGCCTGCTCCACCCCGCCGCCCGAAACCGCTTTCCCTCCTCCTCCTTTCCGCTTCCCTCCGCAGGAGACGCCCCGAGACCTGTACGCCTCTCCCCCGCTCCCCCGCCAGCGCCCGGGCCCGCCTGTCAGGGCCCGGCTTCCACGTCGCCGCCGCTCGCTGGCTCCGGTGGGCGGTGCCGTCCCGACCGGGGCTGTCCGAGCGCCGTGCCGCCCCATAAAGCCGCTCCCGACCAGCCATCCTCTCCTTCCCCCCATCTTCGCAAACCCTAACTCCCATTTCCCCTTCTCCCGAGCGCAATTCCTCACCGGCGCCACCGTCCTCCCCAACTCCGGTGAGGAATCCCGCTTCCCCGGTGAGCCCTAATTCCCCTGCTTCTTCCTCCCGAGCTCACGCATGGTCTTCCTCACCTCCTTCACCCTTTTCCTCCGCAGACCAGTGCCCGGAAGCTCCCCGCCATCTTCTTCTTCTCCACGCCCGGCCAACTCTCCGACGAGCTATTGCTGCGGCTCCGGTGCCCTTCCTCCCCATTTTCTTCGTTCCCGAGTACCTCCCCGTACTCCCTAACCCCCTCGTCCCCTCCGCTTTGCAGATCAGCGCCCGGAGCTACCTCCCCGCCGGTGACCGAAGAGCATCGCCGCCCTCGTCGTCGCGAGACCTCGTCCCGGCCTCCCCCGCCGCTCTGCGCCCCCCCTTCATCTTCGGGGTGAGCTCCCCGTGCTCCGGCTGCCCCTCTCCGTCCTTGCCGAGCACCGCAGTGCCCTAGAGCCAACTCCGGCGAACATCCGGTGAGGCGCCACCGCCCCGGACCTCCCCTCCGGTCAGGTCAGAGAGAAAAACGGGAGGGAGTGAGAGAGAGATAAAAGAGGCCACGTGGCCTCTTTCTATTGGGCCTCGGGTGCTCAGGCGGGACCCGTATGTCAGTGGGGTGGGTTATGGGTTGAGATTTTGGGGTAGGATTAGTTCGGGTGCGCGTAGGATATTAGGTTTTTGTCTGGGTAGCTCTCGGGTAGCTCTAGCAATTAGGGTTTCGAAATTTAGGGTTAGGTTTTCCGACGATTTTCAAATGCTCATAACTTTTGAACCACAAGTCCAAATTTAAAATTTTTTATATATTTGGAAACCTCATGAAAAACTCTACAAGATGGCTGAATCAAAAACTACTTTTGGACACATGCACAGTACATTATCTAGGGTAGAAGATGAGCCACCGTCGGGAGTCTATGAACCCTAACTTCTCGACCCTAACTCCGATTTCGACGAACTTTATAGTTCTGGAAACTTTCTAAGATTTCCCACAAATTGGAGCAACTAGAATTCCAGTAATAACACATGCATGGTATGACCTTGTAGGATGCAGGTGGGTTAGTTTTTTCTCTTATCGTCATCGATAAACCCTAACTTCACAACGATAGCCCCGAATTACTCGATTTCAGTTGTACTACACTCGTATTGCAAGATGCAACCTAATAACAGTAATATTGAACCTACTCACTATGCTCCGCCGCTAACGGCATAACCCTAATTCATCGAGACCCCTTAACCTGTCATGCATGCATACTTAGTGTTCCCCGTAACTTCAACAAGTTAACCTAACATCATTCGTTCTAGTTAGTACATAACTAACCCTAACTCGACATAAAGGTCAATATTACCTGCATGCATGCGCAAGGCATTAGGGTAACATCAACTACTTTAGTTGTATATGCCTTGCCGTAACGGAACCCTAGCCATCCTAGCATCTTCATGACAGGCATAATCCGCATAACTATCATGCATACATGCTGGACCTTATGGATTCTTTTACCGTTTCTTTTCCAGTATCCGTGTTAATCGCAACAGAGCCCGAAGAAGGTGACCACCAGGCTTACTGCTCCCCGCAAGACCAGGAACAAACCGAATCAGGCAAGCAGAGCTTGTTGCATCTTTACCTTCCGTACTCTTGTGTATGCCCTTGTTATGTGTGCTACGTGTATGAATGTTTATTTGTGGATCGTCGCAAAGTTGCGTACACTAGCATGCGTAGGATGTGTCTTACGTCGAGAACATCTGATGGCTCCTCAACTAAATGATTAAGTGAGTTGTGAGAGCCGAGGGCATGCACAATGGGTACGGTTGGTGTTCATCGTAGTTTGATGGCGACCCAGAAGTAAGTAGAGATTTGTCGTCACACCAACCCTATCTTCAGCGTGTCACTATCCCTTATCACACGTGAACGCTAGCGAGAACCAACACTGAGGATAGTTGGGGTAAGCCTCCATGCACTTTGTGAGGCTCGCTACCTCCAAACTGTTATGCACTCACTATGCCTGCAGGGGTTGAGTTGTCGATAGTGGTTCGAGAGATAAAAAAATGAACTTTGGGGATTGGAGCAATTTGGATTGGATTTAGGGGCTGCCCTGATTGAATTGGATGATGTTTTATGGATTGCTTTGGATTGGACTCATGGGCTGTCCCAACAGATTTGGATTTGTTGATTTGATCTCGTGGTAAATCGATCGTGATATGTTGGTATCCTGAGTTGGATTTGTTACATAGACTGTCTTTATTTCACCTTGATAATGTTATCTTCTTAACTTGTATATTGTTTCTCTGAGAAGCATTCATGCTTAATTACTGTTGTACTAGTATGAGTAGGACATTTAATCACGCACGAATAAGTCTTGCGAGTACGTTCGTACTCACCTAGGTTATTCCTAGAGCTTGCAGGTGAGCCGGTGGTCGAAGATTATTTCGATGATGCCTGAACTTGTGTTTCCTCGGTAGTGTTCGACTCATGGGATGGGTTGTAGCTTTTGTTCAGCGGTCATCGTGCCGCTGTGGGACGCATTTACTGATCTTCCGCTGTCGTTTATTTACTCCGTACTCGGATATGGTTTCGGATATGACCGACTGATGTAATATGTTGTCCCATCGTGGACTGTTATTAGTAATATCGTATTGTAGAGCTTTGTGACGATATCCGAGTTGTTAGATCAGGCTGCCCCTGCACAATGTGTGAATGATATGAAGTGTACGGGTATGCCGTGAAGAGTCGAAGCCGTACCTTGTTCTACTAAGTCGAGCAGGTGTTGGTTGAGTGACCCGCTAGCTGAGATGCTGTGCCGGCCAGGCAGGGTGTGGGCGTGTTCTACCGGGCTTTCGAGCGACCCACTAGCCCCCGGGCTAGGTTAGGGTGTGGGTAGAACTGCCGGGCTCCTCCGACCTTGTTTGTCGTGGTAGGATTCGGGAACGACTCTGAACCTTCACCGGGTCATGGAATCGTATGTGGTTCTGGGAAGATTGGTCGCTTCCGACCGGCTCACACGTGGCGGGTGTCGGATCGTTCCACTTTGGTGCGTACGGCGCAGGTACCGTGCCACCGGGCTGACGAGTCCTTCAGTCCTTGGCGACTTCGCGTTCCCTTAGTCATATGCAATTCCGGGTCCGTGACAGGTTACCTTATCGTCCAGGGATCCTTACCGGGTACGTCGTACCTTCCTAAAGTCCCGGGAATCTATACACGGATACCCCTGATACGCGGGATACCGTACTATTCATCATCAAGCCCCCCATCAATACGTGAAGTGAGGTCATGATGGTTCTGTTGGAAATCTGCCCTTATCAGGGAGGAAACTCCGAGTAGGCGATCCGAGTAGTCCTTATCGGCGACTTCGCCGAGTAGATTCAATCCCTACCGAGTAGTCGTAGAAGTATTATCGGAATAATCCTCTGGAAAATCCAGAATGCTTTTTCGATCAGATCTGATCCATTGATCACGGACACGCGTCCGCCTGGCATATTTTTAGGAAACTGAACCATCGTGGCGGAAATTTCGCGTGGTGATGAAGAATCTCTTCTCTCTCTGCGCCGTTGTGCCACTAACGTGTGTTGAACCACGGCGCGCTCGTTTGGGTCGTGGGTTGTCAGACCCTCTTTTTCCCGCGAAAAGCCCTGTAGGCAGAAAAGGCAACTGTCCGCATTAAATGCGATGGAACTGACCGTGCCGTAAACCGCGCTCAGCTCCGACGAATGTTTAAATCTTTAGGATTTCAAGAATTGGGGTTTTGCCCGCATAGTTCTTTTGCCTCCTAGCCTTCTTGCTCCCCTCATCTCCTTCCTCACGCTTCTGCAAACCCTCACCTCCATCCTCCCTCGATCGATCGACGAGAATGGGCAAGAAAAGCGCCACGAAGAAGTCTCCCGAGCCCAAAAAGGAGTCGGGAGAAGCCTCAGGGGAGACGAAAACCGCCATTCCTGAATTCGAGGTCTCGGTGATGGACTCCTCCGCCTTGGAGAGGCTTGCGGCGGAGGAGGTGATCCTCCCGGAGGTATTCGTGCCTTACCGGGGGGCCGCGAGGGAGACGGTTCCCAGCCCCAACACGGACTGGATCGTCGTCTTGGCGGATTTCTTCAGGTGTGGATTTCAATTCCCACCTTCGCATTTCTTCCTCCTCACGCTCCAGTTCTACGGGATCGAGTTGATTCATCTCAACCCGAACTCGGTCCTAATGCTGGCGGTCTTCGCGCATTTATGCGAAGCCTACCTCGGCATTAGGCCGAGCCTGGAGCTCTGGAGGTACTTCTACAACCTCTGCCGGATGAAGGGCAGTGGCGCAGGAGTCGTCAGCAGCGCCGGATTCCGTCTTCGAGAAGGGAGGAAGGATGCCTACATCGCTTCCTCCTGGAAATCATCGTGGTCGGGCTGGCATGGTCGGTGGTTCTACTGCCAGCCCCCACCGAACTCCGGGCTCGCCTACCGCGGACTCGCCCCTCTTGCGGACAAGAGCTGGGGGGAGGCCCCAAAGGAGACTAAGCACCTCAAGGCGCTCATCCACGACATCGCCAATCTCGCTGCCAAAGGCTTGTCGGCGTGGGATGTCGCGGAGGATTTCCTTTGACGCCGGATAAGCCCTCTCCGGTCAAGGGTTGAGCCAGCCTGGGCGGTTCCGGAGAACCAAGACCAGACAAGGGACTTCGACACGGGTAAGTCTTGCGACTACCTCCGTGCCAACTCAATTGACAAGACTTCTTACGTACCTCTTCCTCGTCGTGCCGAGCAGAGTTGTCCTCGGGGGAGCTTCAGAATAGGTTGAACAACCTATTCAAGCAATCCCCCCAAGGCGGGCGTACAGACGTGCCCCTGCCTCTTCTGAAGCAGAGCCCGGACAGCCGACGGGAAGTACTCTCGGTGAGTTGTCCATCTTATATCCTTGTCTAGCTTGGGTTCATCCGAGTAGCCTTACAGAGGGCCCTCGGGCTTCTTCTTCCACAGCGATTAGGCCGCGGGGGTCCTGACTCGGAGGCCGAACGAGCTGGCGTCCCCGTTGAGGACGACGAAGTTGAGATGTTCGATACGGCCCCGCCACCCTCCGAGACGAGGGAGGAAGGTCCTTCTGCAGCCGGGGCTGGGGCGGAGGTCGTCTCGACGAATTCTCCTGCCCGGGACCCTCAACCGCAGATTTGAATTCTCGCCCGACTACTCTTTTCCCATATTCTTTCCTGAAGGGTAAACCTAGGGGTGGATTGTCGGACAGCCCGAAGCGAGCGGCCCCCTCCCCAGGGAACCAACTCCCCCTCCCACGACCGTTCTCGGGGAGGAGACCATGGCGGACAAGGGGAAGGCACCGCTGGCTTCTGGCAAGCGAGATTCGGGTGCCTTGGCAAGGAAGCCTCCTCCAGCAGGGAAACGCTTGAGGTTAGTTTTCCTTTGCCACCTTTTTCTTTCGACTCGCCTTGCGGAAGGCTTGACTTGATTGTTTTTGGCGACTAGGGTGTCGATCCTTCCCGCCAGGACCCCGACTAGGGCGGATGCCGAGCAGCAGCCCCCAGCGTCGAAGTCCGCACCGGCCCTTGTCGAGCAGGGGACCCTCGCACCGGAGTCATCGCCGGCTCCTACTGAGCAGCAGTAGTCCCCAGCGCTGGAGTCGGAGTTGGCCCTGGTCGATCAGGCCGCGCCTTTGGGTCCTTCGGTGCCGGAAAGCCTTAGCCTCTTCTCCTTGCTGTAGGTAACGCACGGACGATTAGTGATAAGGTAATTTTACTATGCTCATACTAACCTGTTCTTTTACAGCTCGCTATCTCCCGGGTTGCTCCACTCGAGAAGGCCCAAGTGGAACTGGACTTGGCGCACAAGGGGTTGAAGAAGCGCCTCGATGAGTCTAGGAAATGGCGGGCGGAGAACGAGGTGCTGCAGAAACGCCTTGAGGACTCCGAGAAGCAGCGGGCGGCGGTCGAGGCCGATCTTTCGGCTTCGAAGGCACGCCTCTCGGATGCGGAGTCTTCCCTGCAAAGGAGTCAGTCCTACGCGGGAAAACTGGAGGAAGACCTCGAGCGGGCCTTGGGCACGCTCAAGAAGGCGCTGGGCGAAGTCGGCGTCATTGTCCCCCCGGGCCTGCTCCGGCCAACCGCCTAGCAGATCTGACGGCGTCCGTCTCCCAGCTGAAGCCTACCGTCGGGAAGCTTCTCGAAGACGAGTTCCGGCAAGGTGTACATGACGCCCTGGCCTTTGCTTTGGCTCTTCTGAGGCGCAGGCACCCAGACTTACCTCCGGAGGCGCTCACTGCCGACCTGCCAGAGGGCGAGGAAGAGAAGCTTCTCGACGCTGTGCAGGAAGCGGCGGACGCCTTTGGCGATCGAGTCCAGGCGCCTGGCCTGGAGTAGGACTCTGTAATAGCATACTTTTATATAAAGGTTGTGATTAGTAACTGTGCAGTAATCTGTGTGTTTTTTGGTTTTTCAAAACCTTGTCTAATCTGCTTATGTGAAACCTTGTAGGACACAAGCGTAGACTTTAGTCGGAACCAGTGCCCTTTGCCTCCCTTCGGTGTAGGTATACGAATACTGCCGTAGGTCGTTCTTGCTGTGATTGACCAGTCCTTAGGTTTAGTTGGATGGAGGGCTCCACGGCTCCTCGTCATCAGTAAACGCGATAAGGGGTCTTTCGTACAGCTTGTCGTGGCCATGGTAGCACCTCCGTATTCCTCTGTTGAGGGAAGACTCCGGTGTTTGGCTAGTAAATTCTACACTTGCCCGATTAACAAAGTTTCAATCTACCTGAGGTATCGTCTGCTCCGAGTAGTCGAAGACGTGGATAAGCGTACGGGTTTCGTTGGTCTAGTCGTACTCGTACCCTTTTTCCCTTCCTTTACTCGGGATCAGGGGACATTGCTACGGAACTGGGGAGCTTAGTCAACCAGGCCTTAGGTTTGGTCAGGTGAGGGGCTCAGTGGCTCCCCTGTCACCTGCAAACGCGTTAAGGGGTTTTCCTCGCGTCCTTGACAGTTATAGCGCAGAGCCCTTATCCCTTGTGCGGGTCGAAGAAGTCGGTACTCGTACTCGTACACCAACTTGTCGTGTTCTTATCCAGCTCCCGACTGACTTTTCGAGAGATATCTCGGATAGGCAGTCTGAAATAATTAATGATGAAAAACATTGAACTAAAGACTTGGTATAATTCAAAACTGTGTCTTTTACAGGCTACTGTAAGAGAAAATAATTCTATGAAAACCAAGAAAAACTAAGCCGTCCCCTCCTCATTTAGCTTGTCGCCGGTTGCCCCAGAGACTCTCGTCTTCTTGTCGTGACCCGCTGACGAAACTTTGTTGAGTGCGCGTGCTGGGCGGCGGCGCCCGGAGCGTCTTATCATCGACTTGTTCGTAGCTTGACGATCTTTAAGGCTGGAGCTGGTGCAACTTTGGAATCTGCCGATGAGGAGGTGACGGTCGTGCGATCTTACCGAAGGTGGTTGCACGGGACTCTCTAACGGACGCGACCTTTCTACCGTTGGCACGAGCGACCTAGATCAGGCGGCTTCTCCCGAGGAACCGTTGTCCTGTTTGGGGGGAAGGCCCTGTTTTCTCCCAGTTCCGACTTAGTCGTGGAACTCTTTCTCCGACTTAGAGGGGGTACTTTCCGAAATTGTCGCTCGTAGTCGTGGAGGTGGTCTTGACAACGTGGTGGCGGGAGCCGCCACGCTGGCGTCTTGGTTAGAGCATAGGTGCTGCTTTGCGAGGTCGAGGCTGCGCTTGTCGCAGAGGAGTGCTTCTCTGGGGGAGCTCTTTATCGTGAGGACACCTTTTGGGCCGGGCATCTTTATGCACTGGTAGGCATAGTGCGTAGCTACCATGAACTTGGCCAAAGTAGGGCGCCCAAGATAGCATTGTATGCTGTTTCGAAATCGACTACGTCGAATAGGATTTTCTCTGTTCGGAAGTTCTCCGGTGTACCGAAGGTAACCGGAAGCGTAACTTGCCCGATCGGCGTGGCCGATGAGCCCGAGACGATACCATGAAAAGCGTGCGTCACCGTCTGAACAGACGATCGTGGCACTTGCGTTGCGTCGAGGGCATTGGTGAATAGGATATTGAGGGAGCTCCCTCCATCTATTAATACGCAGCCCACTCGGCAGTTGTTGATCGTTGGCTCGACCACGATTGGGTACCATCCCGACCGAGCGCAATTTTCGGGGCAATCGGTTTGGCCGAAAGAGATCGTGACCTCGGACCACTTGACCGCTCGAGGAACTCGTGGTACACTCGCGAGAACTTCTCGGGTGATCGCCTTGTATTGCCTCTTAGATTCGTAAGAGGTTGAGCCCCCGAATATGTGCTCGATTGCTCTGACGTGCCCCTGGAAAGGCTCAGGGGTGGAGTCATCGTCGTCGGAGGTCCTTTCCCGACTGTTGTTAGCGACTTGAGGATTCTCCTCGTGGAACTTCTCTCTCTCTTCCCAAAGATACTTCTTGAAGATGCGACACTGTCGCAGATCATGTGAGTCGTCCTGGAACGTAGAATATCAGGGCGAAATCCAAGCTCTACTCCGCCCACCGACGGGTAGTGGTACTCCCATGGACCAACTTCATAGACCGAGTAGATGCCCTCGCCGGTCCAGAAGTGTGGAGGGGGAGCAAAGAAATTTCCTTGGTGCTGTGCGAGCTGCAGGGAGATGAGGAGACGGTGCCGATACTGCCTCAACTCGAAACCACGGGCTCGATACGCCGTGTCCAGGGTTCGGACAAGACGCCCCAAGTGGGCCAAGGCCACATTGGGTTCCCGGGTGAAGTCTTCATATGGAGCCACTTCCTCCATCGGAGTGCGTGACGGGAAGTAGACGAAGGGGCCTTCGGCAAGGCCTGGAAGCTCATGGCGAAGATGACAAATGCCTGAGTAGGCCGCATCCTAGACGGCAGACTCCAACTCAGCTCCATATCCGTTGAAGAAGCATGGCTGATGTGGAGGGTCACTGTCATGGGGGTTGATGAACACGCGTGCCCGATACTCATACAGGCCAAACCCTAGGTCGGCTCTATGTATCAGGTACTCCGGGAGGTGTGGGAATCCAAGCTCTCGGAGCATATACAGGAGTGTTGCCTGCGTGCATCCACAGTGAGAGAGAGTTGCTTTGCATCCTGAGTGCTTCAGAACTAAGAGAGTTCATGGTACTGGTTCCTCCAAGAGTCTGAGAGAGCTCTTGGAGTTCATCTGCTCCAAGACCGGGAAGTTGGAGCCGTTGGTGAGCAAGCCAAGTCTTGTGTGGCTGCCTCCAAGCGTTTGTGAAGGCGATTTGGGTCTGCCTGTCTCGCTGCGGTGAGATCAAAAGGATTCCACACAAGATAAGTGAACGAGGAAAGAGCACGATTCAGTGCCGGCTGTGAAAGTAGCTTCCTCAATGGAGACATACCACTTTGCTAAAGTGGGAACTTCGGTAAAACAAACCCTTGTGTCTTCTCACTTATTTGTTTGGTTTGTGTTCACTTGTGCTGATATTCATTGTTCACTCTCTGCTGCACACAACTGAGTTTCCCACCTGAGACTCAGTTGACACCTAGAGCAAGTTGTCTCCTTTACTATTTTGTCTATCTGTTGCACCCAGCTGAGTCACTCACCTGAGACTCAGTTGGCACATAGTTATCTCTGCTCTGCACTGATTGCATTTATCTGAGTTATCTATCTGAGAGTCAGTTGCCTGAGTCAGTTGCTTAGGATTGGCCCATTTATTTTAAGTAAAGCCCATTAGGTTTTAATTTTATAGAGCCGACTTATTCACCCCCCTCTAGTCGACTCCTGAGATCCTTTCAACGGTGTGGTCCTGGTGGGCTAGGGTTGTGTCCGCTAGGGCCCGTGGTTTTTTTGCTCATTCTGGGCATCACCACTGATGGGCAACGCAACCGTCAGTGGTGGCTACCCCTCCACTGACAGGAGGTTATTGACGGGCGGCTCACCCGTCAGCAGAGGGGGTTAAGCACCCGTCCGTGGAGGGCTATTCCGAGGTAGTGACGCTTTGTCTCCTTTGCGCTAAAATTCCCTTCGTCTTCCCTGCACCCCATCGATTCAAGAGCGCCTCTACACACCGAAATCCTATTTCCGCTTCGTCGGCATCGAATGCACCCCCCTGAGTGGGAAGCAAATCCAACCGAAGCGGAGGAGGACGCATTGGTGTGGAAGCTGCTGAGCGAGGAGAACTCCCCCGTCGATCCGATGGCCCCCTGGATAAAATCGACGGCAACTAAGATGCGACTGAAGGCTCTGGTGAGGTCAGGAGTCCTGCCGCCGAAAGAGCTGGTCGAGTGGCGCGGCGCTGTCGGGGAGACATTTCCCTCTCCTAACACGGGCGAGATGGTCGTTCACGGTGCACCCCTTCTTGCGAGGGCTGCTCTACTACTACGGGTTAGAGCTCCACAACCTTAACCCCAACAGCCTGCTCCATGTCTCGTGCTTCATTATGCTATGCTAGTGCTTCCTCGGCATCCAGCCGCACTTCGCACTGTGGAAGTACCTCTTCGTCGTGAAGCCGCAGCCGAGCAGGGACAACCTAGCCGTGGTGGGAGGCGCCGGGTTCCAATTGAGGCCAGGAGCGGCGAAGAGCTACCTGACCCTGCTGATGCAGACCTCCAATAAGGGATGGCACGCAAATTGGTTCTACTGTGCCAATCCGCGCCGTCGCTCCTGGTGTTCGTAGGTCAGCCCCTGGAGGTCAAGCCGAGCTGGTCCGAGCCACCGCTTGACCGGGAATAGGACGGGATCGCGGTTATCATGGCATAGCTTGCCGAGGCGATCCAAGCCAGGGTCACCGGGGTCGTCGTCGTTTTGACCTTCATTCGGTGGCGAGTGCAGCCCACGAAACTAAGAGCTCACCAAATGTTTGAATATGCCGGCGAGCAGGACGCGACCCGAGAATCCTCCGAGGAGCTCTCGGAGGAAGATGTCCAACGCTGAGTCGAGAAGCTCATGGCTTAAGGGACAGATCTGGACATCTCCGGGCGGCCTCCGCCTTTCAGCAGATTGAATCCCCCAAGCTGGGTAAGCGGTCAATTTCTCGATTCTTTTTATTTGTCACACCACCAAGTCTGACTCAGGTTATATTTGCATTTTCTTGCCTTTGCAGGTTCTCTTCGGCTTCAGTTCCGATGTTCCCCTTCCGGAGAAGGAGATCTGGAACCAGCCGCAGTACGCCGACGTCCCCAGCAGTGGGACACCATCGCAGGGGGTGACGGGCGCATCCTCCTCCGGAGCCGGGTCTTCAAAGGGGAAGGTTCCTACTGCAGCAGCGCCCAGCGCTCCTCCGCCGAGTGCGCCAGCTCCAGAAGAGGAGGAGGAAGACCACGACGACGCCCCACTTATCTGGCGAAGGAGGCCGGGGCCGTCTGCAGGTGCTACCCCGGGAGGACAAGGCAGCTCCTCCGCCCGTCCTGACTCAGTGGCGCCGACTGCCACCCGGAGGGGTTCCTCAGGCATCCGCCACCCCGGAGGGGGTTCCTCAGGCAGTCGGAGATGAAATCCCCCCTAGTCGGGGGGAGAAACGAACGGCCGACGCCACTTTTGGGGGAGCAAAGCAGCTCCATGGCGTCGCCGACCTCGGTGGCCGACGTGTCGAAGCAACAGGCCCTGGGTCCCAGGAAACGTATTCCTGTCCCTCGATCTGCCAAGTAAGTCACTTTGGCGAGTGTTATTTTGCTTGTTTTGTCTTCTGAGCTTGACTTGTCCGAGTGTTTTTCGCAGGACGCAGAGGACGGGAGATGTCCCGAAGGTGTCGTCAAGCATGTGCTGTGGTCGAACATGGAATAAGTATGTGCTGAATGAAGGATTATTATATCGTGCTAACAAGCTATGCATCCCAGCTAGCTCCATTCGCCTTTTGTTCTTACAGGAAGCTCATGGAGGTGGTTTGATGGGACACTTTGGAGTGAAGAAAATAGAAGACGTGCTGTCCACACACTTCTTTTGGCCAAAGATGTGGAGGGATGTCGAGCGCTACGTTTCACACTGCACTACATGCAACAAAGCTAAGTCACGCTTAAACCCCTATGGTCTTTATATGCCCCTTCCTATTCCTAGTGTTCCTTGGGAGGATATATCGATGGATTTTTGTCTTAGGATTACCTAGGACAAAGCGGGGGAGGGATAGTATATTTGCGGTGGTGGATCGATTTTCTAAAATGGCACATTTTATACCCTGTCATAAGAGCGCTGATGCTACCAATATTGCTGATTTATTTTTCAGGGAAATCATTCGCCTACATGGGATTCCCAACACCATTGTTTCTGATCGAGATGTGAAATTCTTGAGCCACTTTTGGAGAAGCTTATGGAGCAAGTTGGGGACTAAGTTCCTATTTTCTACTACATGCCACCCACAAACCGATGGAAAAATAGAGGTTGTTAATCATACCTTATCCACAATGTTGCGGGCTGTTTTGAAGACGAATTTAAAGATGTGGGAAGACTGTTTACCTCATGTGGAGTTTGCATATAATCGATCGGTACATTCTACCACCAAGGTGAGCCCTTTTCAGGTAGTGTATGGGTTTAATCCACGTGCACCCATTGATCTTTTGCCATTGCCTACTTCTGAACATGTGCATTTGGATGCTAAAACACGTGCTGATTTTATTCTGAAAATCCATGCAACAACTAAAGAGAACATTGAAAAGATGACCGAAAAGTATAAACTTGCTAGTAGTCAGGTAGGCGACATTTATCCTTTGAACTAGGTGATCTTGTTTGGTTACACTTGAGGAAGGATAGATTTCTAGAACTAAGAAAATCCAAATTGATGCCTCGAGCTGATGGTCCTTTTAAGATAGTTAGGAAGATTAACGATAATGCATACAAGCTTGAGTTGCCTGCAGGTTTTGGGGTTACTCCCACTTTTAATGTTTCAGATTTGAAGCCTTACTTGGGAGAAGAAGATGAACTTGAGTCGAGGATGACTCCAATTCAAGCGGGGGAGGATGATGAGGACATCTCCCATGCTACCATCCAAGGACCAATCACCCGTTCCCGTGCCCGATGACTTAATCATGAGGTGCATTCGTTTCTTGCTATCCACAATTATGTGGCTAAGGATGGGATGCTACTTAATGGTGATATTTTGATTCTTAGGAACATGGGAGAAGCACTACTGGACCAGCCACAAGAGGATGAGGCGTCACCCCAAGTCAAGTTGGACTCTATTTCAACTCCGAATTTGGTCCGGTTTCAGCAGACAGCACCTACATAAATAGGGCATAACTTTCTCATACGGAGTCTAATTGAAGAGTTCTTATATGCGTTGGAAAGATAATGATGACATCTTTCCAATGGATCTAATGCCACATTATGAATAATTACAGAGGCATTGGAATTGTTAGAATAACTTATCAGGTGTTACGACACCGTTTTGGGCCACTTCGGGCCTTGTTTTCATTTCGGGTCTTAAGCCCAGGTTTAGGTTGAAACTCTCAGAAACCCTAGGTATAAATACTCTATAGCCATCATTGTTTAGGGTGGGTTTTGCTTAGATTATTCTGCCATCACAATTTCACTGATTTCATCAGTTTGTTGAACCCCACTTCAAGTAATCAAACATTCCTCTACGTTTGTGAGATTGTTTCTACTGTGTTCTTGCTTGTGTTCTCGATTCGCATGCAGGGATAAGCCTTCTTGGCGAGGTCAACCGTGTTCGTGCGTGGTTGATAACCAACGGAGCCGTGGTGTAGCGATCGCAGGGTTCGGATCAGTTCTGATTGGAAGCCGGGTCGTCAATGTCGAGTTCTCCACAATCATGATTATCCCCTCCTGACGGAAGATCAGGAACCCCCGTGCGCATCAAGTGGTATCAGAGCTTCAGTTGCCCGTCAGGTATCATTGTATCCAATTAGTTTTGCCATCATCCTAGAACTCAAAATATAGCCAAAAAAATTGTAGTCCTCTAGGGCGTATCATCTTCACTGTCCGAGAGCTCTGAGCCGTTGCATTTTTGTCACAGTGCCGTATTGCTGAGTTTTGATTCATAGTCGACGTCAGGTTGCTGGTTTAGACTTGTGTTCTTAGTTGCGAGTCGTTACTTAGGGTTCGTGATATCCGAATACAACTCTGAACCCTAGTCGAAGTCGATTTCATAGTGCCTCGGTAAGACGGCCATAACTTTGTCATATGAACTCCGTTTGAGTTCTACCACCCGGCAAAACAATCGGAACGAAAAGTTGCATCTTGGAAAATTTTCAAGGCTAAATTCGCCTTGGAAAATAGAGTTCTGGAAGTTTTACTTCCACATAGTCTGTTTTCCCCTTTCGCCTGATTCTTTGAGCAATTTTGTGAAAGAAAAAAAAAGAAGAAAAAAAGAAAAAAAAAGAAAAAAGAAGAAGAAAGAAAAACCCTTTCGGTGCTGTTTCTAGTATCGTTGGTACTTTGGTATACTTCTGTGCCTATACTCGTTTCTAGGAACACGTTTAGGCCAGCAACTAAGACAAGTACCTTGAATTATTATTTAGTTTTACTAACTGTTGTCGAACTTTGCTAATCCTTGCTACCAAATTGACCTTCCAAGCTCCACTCTCTTCTGATCAGTACAGTTTCAACCCGGCAATCGCTACACTCATGTCTTCAACGGTATCACAAACAAGCCACCGGTTGTACCACCTGCTACGTTGGTAAGAACTTTGCAAGAGCATGGTTAGACGCTTGAGTGAGAGCGACTCCACATCCTAGTAGTTCGTAGGCACTTTATACACTTGTGTGTTTGTTGTTCCTTGTTTTCACTAACCATGAAAGGATCACCAGTGACACATCAAGATGATGGAGATGAATGTGTATCTAAATTAGAACTTCAAACGTTGTTGCGAGATATCAATGCAAATATTAGCAAGAGCAACCAAGATAATGAGCATCGACTAGAGAGGATAGAGAGGAGTATCGCCACCCTCATCACCAGGATGGACAACCTAGAGAAGCAGCCACCTTTCGATAGGGCTGAATTGGAGGATCTCGAGGTGGATGGCACTGATCAAGATGATGAAGAGTATGATCGAGCTGCCGCCAGAGCAGGACTTCCAACTGGAGTACGCCCCGCTCCTCACGCGGCACATCAAGAACGACACCAGCCACGCCGACAAGGTAGGGTAGGTAATAACACAAATCCTCGTCCTGGACGTGGATATGATGATTATTATGCTAAGGTTAAGTTCAGCATACCATCTTTTTCTGGTTCCTATGATGCTGAAGTTTATTTGGATTGGGAGATGATAGTCGAACAAAAATTCAACTCCCATCTAGTTTTGAAAATTCATAGAGTTAGACAAGCCACTAGTGAGTTCACTGATTTTGCTATCATTTGGTGGAATGAATTAGTAAAAGCTGGTTTAGCACCGGATACATGGGATAGGTTAAAGAGAGCTATGCGTAGTAGATTTGTTCCTCCCACCTATAAACGTGAAATGTGCAAAAAATTGCAATGCTTAAACCAAGGAAATAGATCCGTTGAGGAGTACTACCAAGAGCTACAAATAGGAATGTTGCGTTGTGAAGTAGTTGAGGATGAGGAGGATAAAATGGCAAGATTCTTTGGAGGATTAAGGCGTGAGATACAAGACATAGTTGACTATAAGGATTATAATTCTCTCAATAGATTGTTCCAGCTTGCTATGTTGGCAGAAAAAGAATTGCAGGGAAGGCAGCAAAAGCCAAAGAGCAACTTCGGCGACACAAGATCGACGCCTGGAATGGTCAAGTCAGCTCCACCTCCTCCTGCACGGTCTGCTGCCCCCTACATGTCTAGGGCGCGTTCAGCAGCACCGGCATCGTCACAAGCACCAGAGGAGAAGAGTAGATCAGCAGGTTCCCCTGCCCCGATAAAGAGCTCTTCATCGGTTGCTTCCACGGGCCGCGCCCCTGGGACTATCTGCCATAACTGCAAAGGGAAGGGCCACTTTATGAGGGATTGTCCAAGTCCGCGACGGACATTCCTTGCTACAGAGGACAGTGGGTATGTTAGTGCTAGTGATGTTGAGGATGATTCTGCCATTGGGGCTAACCATGCAGGTGACGATGAGACGGGAGTGACAGCGAGGAGATTCTAGGCACTGCCGCCACAGAGAAATATCAGGCATTAATTGTACAACGCGTGTTGAGCACTCAAGTGGAGCAAGCGGAGACGCTACAACGACATAACTTGTTCCAAATGTATCTTATTTTCAAGGATCACCATGTTCGCGTCATAGTTGATGGAGGAAGCTGCAATAACTTGGTGAGCTCAGGTTTGGTCAACAAACTTGGCTTGACCACACGTCCACATCCTCATCCATATCATATTCAGTGGTTCAACAATAGTGGTAAGGTTAAGGTAACACAATCTGCGAGAGTGCACTTTTTCATTGGTACATACCATGACTTTGCTAATTTTGATGTGGTACCTATGCAAGCATGCTCACTTTTATTAGGACGTCCATGGGAATTTGACACCGATGCCACCCATCATGATCGAAGTAATAAATACACACTTATGCATAAGGGAAAGAAAATTACTTTACTTCCTATGACACCCACTGAAAGTATGCAATGTGAGAAAGAGGGTGCTGATGCGTTGGCACAAAGAGGGGCGAAGAAAGGATGTGGTGTTGAGACACCCAGCTGATGCTTGTCAGTGGAGGGAAATCGATGCCGAATACCCAGATTTCGGTAGTGATCCAAGGAATACCAGGTTTGGTATGAGTACGGACGGAATAAATCCATTCGGCAACATGAGCGGCAGACACAGCACATGGCCCGTTGTTCTTTGGATCTATAACCTCCCTCCATGGTTGTGCATGAAGCGGAAGTACATGCACCTATCTATTCTCATTCAGGGGCCAAAACAACCTGGAATGGATCTTAACGTGTATCAACAACTACTGAAGGACGAACTAGCTATGCTATGGGAAGAAGGGGCTCAGGTCTGGGATGCGGACAAAGATGAGTTCTTCACTCTGTAAGGCCTGTTGTTCACAACGGTGCAAGATTATCCCACGTACGGGAACAACGCATGTCAGTGCACCAAAGGATACGAAGCATGTGTTAAGTGCATGGAAGAAACCACAAGTGTTTTCTTAGTGGGCTCTAGAAAAATCGTGTTCATGGGCCACCGAAGGTGGCTAACCATGAATGACCCATGGGGAGAGGACATGGAAAGGTTCGACAGAACAAAAGAAATCCGTCCAAAGCCTCGCGAGAAGACTGGACAAGAAATCTATGATCTCTTGAATGAAATGGATGAAGTTGAGCCAGGAAAAGGAAAGAAACAACCGCCGGTAAAGGGCGTCTGGAAAAGGAAATCTGTTTTTTGGGAATTGTCTTACTGGCCTCACCTAGACACACGTCACAGCATTGATGTAATGCATGTCAAAAAAAATATCTATGACAGCTTGCTTGGTCTCTTGCTCAACATTTCGGACAAGACAAAAGATGGACCGAAGGCATGAGCAAACATGCAACACATGAATATAAGACATGAGCTGTGGGCAACCAAAGAAACGATCAAGACGGGGAAGAATGGTATCAGAGTCAAGACCAGCTATCCTGCTACTTGCTACACTCTGAGTAGAGACGAGCTCCATAGCCTTTGCAAATGCCTCTATGGTGTCAAAGTTTCTTCGGGTTACTCCGCAAACATCCGAAAACTTGTTGACATGAAGACTCACCGACTGATTGGCATGAAGTCTCATGACTGCCACGTGATGATCACACAGATACTGCCTATTGCAATTAGAGGTATCATGGAGCCAGGTGTCCACAAGACGATCACAGATCTTTGTAACTTCTTCAACACTATCTGTCCGAAGTCAATCACGGTGCAATGCTGCCTGAAACTGAAGGCCGAGATCACTGTCATACTATGCGAACTTGAGATGTATTTCCCTCCAGCGTTCTTCGATGTCATGGTACATCTCATGATCCGTATCGTCCCGGAGATACTGGACCTTGGTCCCATGTTTTTGCACAACATGTACCCATTTGAAAGATACAATGGGGTTATCAAGTGCTACGTTTGTAACAGAGCGCATCTGGAAGGTAACATCATCCAAGGCTATGCTACCGAAGAGGTTGTCGAGTTCTGCACGGATTACATGCGTGATCAAAAACCTATAGGTGTTCCAGTTTCGCGGCACACAGGCAGGCTCGACGGTAAAGGTGCGATCGGGCATAAAAATTTACATTTGTATCAATTGGAAAGATCAGATGACTACAACAGAGCACATTTCGTGGTGTTGCAACACTTGGCTGTGGTACGGCCTTACATTCAGATCCACATGAAACAGTTGCACGAAGCAAATCCGAAAAAGGGCACAGTTGCGCTCACGAAAGAGCATAACGCAAAATTCTCCGGGTGGCTAAAGAACTACTGGTATGAAAGGGAGCCATCAAATAGAGAAGAAGAAACCATCCGAATGTAGTCACAAGAACCCGATAGCAAAGTCGTGACGTGGCAATCGTATGATCTCAACGGTTACACATTCTATACCAAGGTTCAAGACCAGCGCAGTACGTAACAGAACTGTGGTGTAACACAGGAGTCTAGAACTGGTCATCAGGGCAAGAAATGTAGGTACTACAGCGTGATCGAAGAGATCTAGGAACTTGACTACACCGTGACCAAGATCCCCATGTTTCGTGTCAGATGGGCGAAAGACGTCAGAATCGAAGATATGAACACCAGTACCATGGTTATACCTCCACCGATCCCTATGGAGTCACAACAAGTCAAATCAATCAGTCCCAAAGATGAGCCATGGGTATTAGCCAAACAACTTGCCGAAGTCTTCTACATAACAGACCCAAAGAATAAGAAGCTCGTTGTCATGAGGAAAGGGAAAAGAAGTATTGTCGGAGTCGATGGTGTAGTTGATGAAGAGGACTACGACCAATTCGATCCGGACACAGAAGAAGAAGATGTGGATGATCGAACGAGCAAACGGCGCAAAGGTACTCAGGATGCGTGTCCCTACATAAGACGCAGTCATGCCAAAGGACTGACGTATACCAGCAAGAAGATCAAAACTACTATTGAGAAGCGTGTCGAAGACGATGAAACCTAGCTTTTCGATCAATTCAGAACTAACCTCAATGTGTAATAATATCATTTTGATAAATTGAATGGTTATGTTCTGGACTATGTAAAACAAGAGATGTACAACACCAGAAGTACAATAATTTAGTAGTATAGGGAAGGTACAATAATTTAATAGCGCAGGAAATCATCTCTATTAACACAATGATAACATAGCGATGGATATTACAAAAGAATTATCACTACCACAGGGTATGAATGATAAGCTCCTAAATCTAGACATAAAATTAAATAGCTCCTAAATCCATCTTTTTTTTAGTCTAGATGTGAAACTAGCTCAATTATTTAGTTTGCTTTTGGTGGAAATACAAACTATCTAGAACAGCCATCCGGAACAGCCACCCTCAAACCCTAAAGCATCTCCACTGACGGTCAGTGAAAAAGGGTCCGTCAGTGGAACTCTACTTTCACTGACAGGCACCTTGTCATCGCCCGTCAGTGGAACTACATTAGCATCAGTGGAAGTAGAATTCCACTGACGGGCCCTTTTTCACTGCCCGTCAGTGAAAGTACACAATGATAACATAGCGGTCGAATGCATACTTCCACTAACGGGCTTCTATTATGTGCCCGTCAGTGGAGTTGTAAAACTATATAACGGGGACTTTGCGAAATTTTGTCCGTTCTCACGCGTTCAATTTCAAACCAGCCGTGAACCGTGCCCTAGTCCCCGCCGCCAGGCTACCGCACCACCGCCAGAGCCCCCCTCCACGCCGCCGCCACCCGAGCCCTAGCCGCCAGGCTGCCGCACTGCCGCCCGAGCCCCCGTCCGCCGCCCGAGTCCCCGTCGCGCCCGAGCCCATGTCCGCCGCCCGAGTCCTCCCCTCGCCGGATCAAGCAATAGAGAGCAATCCAAGCATCATCTCCAAGCATTCTAGCTCCTATGAGCCACCCTCGAGCCTCCTCCATCCCCCAACCTCATCGGCAGTAGTATTCCTCTCCTCTTCAGCGCAGATCTTTGCTAGATTTAGGTCTAGATTGATTCGTGGTTGTTGTGCTCTTGATCCAGATGTGGTCTGAGATGATTCTGGTTGTAGCTTGATTTCCAGGCTTTTTTCGATTTGTGTTTAGGTGAATCTGTACTAAGATTGGCAGAGTCCCTTGATTTCGTGGCTTGTTTCTATTTTTGTTTAGATGAATCTATATGGATGGCGTGAATACAGTGTATATAGTATGCCAGTTCATGCAAGTTCTTATAATAGATCATTTATTTGAAAACTTGATTATTGTGAAATAATTGAGATGATTGTGATATGAAATTATGTGTTAGGGTTATCGTTAGAGAAACCGTTAGAGAAATGAATAGTGAATACAATTGTGTTAGGGTTCAGAAAAATATAGGTTTTGTTACTACGTTATGTTAGGGTTAGTGAGGTAGTGAGAATTTTTGGTAATTATATTTGGATGTGTATATGGAAATTTTGGTGAAATACATTGATAAAGTGAACATCTTCATAGTTACAGAAATTTGAAATATTTATATATACACATGTGATAATGTTATGTTTCGTATTGCCACTGATCTCTTGATAATTGAAGAACAATACGGTATTGATAAATCCGACGGTCTCTCTCTCCCTATATATCTCTGTCTGGAGCATTTTTGTTAAGAACGGTGACAAGAATGTGCATTAGATCATGGCTGATAGCTTGCAAGTTTGTGCTTAATTTAGTCTGGATGACTTAACAATTGGAATATGCAAACCATGTCAGATGTCACAATGCAACGAATTAACATGCATGTGAATGCTTAAAAGGATACTTTCTCTCTCTATTCTCAAATGTGACTCGTTTTAAGCTTTCAAATTTTTGTTTACAAATATAGGTCATTTGACATTTTTCTATACCTCTCGTTCTTTCCAATTCTACCTCCATCACTATTACTCTCATCGATAAAGAAGCCTTCTTTCCAATGCTTCTCTTTAATGCATATACATCCGTGAGCTAACTATGACTTGATAACTTATATCTGTTTTTGACTTATTCTGCACAATTATTGAGCTTAAAGTTATTCTAGTCTATGCATTGCCTTTTATTATTCCTAGTCAAAATCCTACTGCATAAATGTTAATAGTTGTTTTGTATTTTCATTTTTTAAGTTTCTTAATCGGAAATGGACTCATCGCCAACCCGGGAACTAGCCCACATAGATGATGACAGGGCAGCGCCCCTAGACATGGTGGCCCCGATTGACGCCCCGCCCCGAACCGATCAAACAGCCCCTAAACCGGCCAGTGAACCTGCCGTCGAGTCGGCCATCGTACCTTCAGCACCAGCACCTCCCTCGGCGCGAGATGAAGAGAGTGTGTCTGGCTCATCTGACGATTCTCGGTGTCACGGACCCGGGATCCACAGGTGATTAGGGGAACGCGAAGTCGCCAAGGACCGAAGGACTCGTCAGCCCGGTGGCACGGTACCTGCGCCCTGATCACTGATGCGGGACGATCCGACACCTGACCAACGCAAGCCGGCCGGAAGCGACCAATCTTCCCAGAACCACATATAGATCCCTGACCTGGTGAAGGGGTAACACCGTGTGATAAGTCTGCGCTCCGCGATAGTCATAGGAGGACTAGAGCTCGGGATATGCATCCCCTCAACCTAACCTAGCCACGATGTGCTGCTCTGGGAGGATCCAGCTCTGCTCTGCCGTCAGCGCGAGGCGTGACGGTCGTAGGAGGCTTAGCGAGTACGGGACGAATCCCCTAGATCGACTCAACCAAAGTTACACAGGACTAGTGGTTCGCTCACCTCTGCCATCACGAAATGCAATCCTAGCACACAATACTACCGCTGCACAGTTGTCCACATACTTCATCACATACACACATTGTACATGGACAACCACAAGTAACAACTCGGATATCACAACAAAGCACTAAGTTATGATATTAACTTAACTGTCCATGTCGGACCATAAGATTACATCAATCGGTCATAACCAAAAACATATCCGAGTACGGAGTAATTAAACAACAGCAGAAGAACATTAAATGAGTCCCACCGCGGCGCATTGACCACTGACCAAAAACCACAACAATCCCTGGGTCGAATAGCCAACCAAGAAAACCAAGAAGCTAGGCATCGTCGAAGTATTCCTCGACCACTGGCTCACCTGCAATGATCTAGGAATATCCTAGGTGAGTACAAAGGTACTCGCAAGACTTATTCGTGCTTGATTAAATGTCCTACCCATACTAGTATAACAGTAATGAAACATGACATAACTCCAGCCGAAAGGTACAAGCATACAAATATCTCATTGACCGAAGGAAGGTTAACCATAGATAATAACTCGCAGCTCAAAATTCACACATTTCCACGAATGGGCATAGGGGCACTCACTTGCCAACTACACACTTTGATGGATAAGCAACATGGCACTCACTTGCCATTTCCCACTCACTTGGGACAACCTAGATCACAACATTGACAAATGTATGGGTATAGAGGCACTCACTTGCCGACTATATACCTCGATAGATAGGCAACATGGCACTCACTTGCCACTTCCCACTCACTTGGGATAGCCCACATCGCACATTGACGACGAGCCAACATGGCACACACTCACTTAATCTCTCGGATCGTTACCGGCAAATACATCCCCATGGAAATAACCAGTGCTCTTCACCCGGAGGTAGCTAATCTCCACGTGACCGAGGCTTACCATACGAAACGTCCATGGCAGAGATTTCCGCTAACGTCCACGCGGTGATAAGGGAAATACTACGATAGAATCACCTCAGGATGGTAGGACCTACCAACCGTATCCGTCGAGCGGAATCACCTCAGGATGGTAGAAACCTACCAACCGTATCCGTCGAGCGGAATCTCCTCAGGATGGTAGAAACCTACCAACCGTATCCATCGAGCACACCCTCGGCTCTCACATCTCACACTAGTAGGTTCAAGTTGGTAGACGCACCGGGTTAATTCCCAGCCATCGCTGGACACAACAGACAACCCACCCTAACATGCTAGTTTACTGAACGGAACCACACATCCCAAGCAGCAATCCACACACCAACATATAATCGAGTAAAGTACATAAGTAACAATGCAAGGATGCAACAAGCTCTGCTTGCCTTGGCCGTAGGATTCCTGATCTTGCGTGAGGTCGTGAACCTGGTGGTCTCCTTCTTCAGGCTCTGAAGCGAGCGATACCGGAAAAGAACAATAAAGGAATACTTAACAACCAGCATGTATGCATGAATGAGTTATGTGAGATGCATGTGTCTAAGGTGACTAGTAGGTGCCGAGGAGCTATTATTACATGCACGACCCTAGGTTAGCTCATCGGAGGCTCATGCGGTAGCTAGAATGCATGCCTGACTCGTTAAGGTGCTCCGATGAGTTAGGGTTGACGCCGGTAGTGGTGGGGCATGGTACTGATGCTAATGGGGTCGGTAGGGTGAAGGTAAGCCGAAGCACGAGTCCAACACAGTGGGAATCATCGGATTCGGGGTTACGATCATCAGATTAGGGTTTGTGCCGATCGGCAACAAAAGGGGCTAACGAACGCCTTATCGGGTGACCTATGTGCAACTTAACTCCGGGCCCTACCCCAAATGCATGTTAGGGTTTTCATGATAGTGTGTTAGGGTTTTAGTCGCTGATCTATCGTGCATGCGAGCTACACTAGATCGGCGTTCCAAATGTGACCTAAGGATGTTAGAAACTTGTCGTAATAAACATCCCTCAGTTGGATGAGTGGGAGTCACGTTATAACCCTAATACTATATGCATGTCCATGTCGTGAGGTTGTAATTTAGGGTTTATCATTACTAGGAGTAAAGAGATGGTCATGATTAAAAATGTTGGGGCTATAGTAGTGCTCTGGGATATGAGTTCAGCGCAACTGGAACCGCGTGATTTGAATTCACGATCGCCAAACTAGGGTTGATCGACGATCGACGATTAAAAAGGAGCTAATAACTCGTGCCCTAAAATGACCTACTGTGCAGGTGCAAATATTGGAAATCTAATTGAACCAAGTCGTAGGAAATCTCGCGAGGTTTCCGGATATATAAAATTTATCGAAAACGGAGCTACGGTTTGAAAGTTACACGTGTTTGAAGTTTATCGGATTTTAAAACTAAACCCTAACCCTAATCTGGACGTGGACTTAATTGCTAACGCTACCCGAAAGCTACCCCGAGCTAAAACCAAATCCCTAAATGCACCCAGCTAAACCTACCCCTGGTTTCTCAACCCTAACTGCTCACACACCTCTACCCACTGACATGGGGGACCTACACGTCGGTCGGTTCGGTTGGGCAGCCAACCGTGGCTTGCCACGCGCCCACTGTTCTCTCTCCCTCACACTCTCTCACCCTGGCTCGACCGAAGGAGAGCTCGGCGGCGGCGCTTCTCACCGGAGATGGCCGGGGTAGCGCTCGGGCACGGCAGCGGTCGGGAGAAACGGCAAACGCGGCGGCTGCTTACCCCGGGTCCAAGGCGACGGCGCAAGGAGCCGGGGCTAGTTGGAGGAGAGCCGGCGACAGGGCAAACGGCGGTGGCGACCGGTAGCTCGTCGGCGAGGAGTCTCGGGCTCGGGGCTGCAAGAAGGAGAAATGGGGGGTGTTAGAAAGGGGATTGAGGAGTTCGGGGAGAAGGAATGGGAGCTCGGGAGGCACCGGAGTAGCGGAGCGGGCTCGCCGGAGTAGTGGCCGTCGTCGGGGAAGACCACCGCGGCGAGGAGCTGGGGCAGCCGAGCAAAAGGGGAGGTTAGATCTAGGGTTCCCGGGCAGCAAGGAGACGAGGTGGGGAGGAGTGGGGCTGTCGGAAGGCGGCGTTAAATAGGGCGGCGGGGCTGGTCGGGACGGGGCAGTGCCGCCCACCCCGGCGAACGGGCGGCGGCGACGTGGGAGGTGGGTGCTGACGGGTGGGGCCCGGCCGTCGGGTGAGAGGAGGGAGAGAGAGGCGCAAAGGCGCGGGGACGCCTTCCCTTGGAGAAGGTGGAAAGGAGGGAAGGGAGAAAGCGGAAATGGAGGGGAGCCGGGCTTTAGCGCTGGCGGGCCGAGGGGGTTTTAGGCGGGCCGATTGCGGGCTGGCCGAATGGGCCTCAGCCCGAATTCCTTTTTAATTTTTCTTTTCTTTATCTGTTTTCTTATCAACAGCACACTAATTGCGCTATTTTATGCGTGATTTTGACTCTAAAAATTCTGAAATTTTGAGGGGATACTCAAGACACTATAAGGGACCTACTGTAGAGACTTGAAATGTTTTGGGGGTGATTTGACCTGGTTGCTAGTTCAAACCCTAGTTTTGACCTAACGATGTATTTGAGCCGCAACTAGGTCCTGTGGGCCTCCAATACTTTAAAATTTTTGCCTATGACTCGAATTTACATATTCAAAGCTAAATATAACCTTTTGGCAACCTTTTATCCACTAGGATACCACCTTCTGTGCTTATTTGCTTAATTCTGATTTCGCCCTTCTTCTCCAGGTCGCTTTCTAACCCTAAGTTGAGTTATCGGTGCAAGGGGCCTCGGGAGGAGAACTCCGGGGAGAAGAGAGGGAAGTTAGCCTGGTGATTCATCGAAGGAGGACCACTGATCCTTCCACCTGCTAGCGTTATCGTCGACGTTATGTGATACTTCGAATAAGTTGATTGGTGTTTGCAACAATCTCTCACCGGGGATGAGATATGCACATATTCTATAAAGTTGCTTCTCATTGTATTTTAGTTTAAATAAGGTGTGTGTAATGTAGGGTTTACATGTATGAATACGATGACATGTATGCATGAAATGCAGCGCAAAACCCTAATTGTCGAATCTGGATATTACACTCGGTCTAGTGAGTCGGGATCGGAAGAAGAGGCGGCGCTCGAGCTGTCGTCAGCAGCACCATCGAAGCCGAAGAGATGGTACAACCCTAGAGGAGGGAACCAGCTAACGAACGAGATATTCGTGGTCACTCGAGTCAGCGTAACAGGTGTTCCTACAAGTCCCGAGAAGGCTGCGAGGTCGTTCAGCAACACCTGCGGGTGCATTGTCCGTGAGCATGTTAGGATCACATGCCGGGACTTCAAAAAAATGACCGATGCCTAGAAAAAGGTCTTGTTCGACAAGCTGTGGGATAAGTACGCTATCCCAGAGGCTGACAAGGAAAGAGTGCAAAGGAAAGCCGATAGCATCATGTGTGCTGCGCTAAGGACATGGCGATATGAAGCAACGAAGCCGCTAGATGCCGATTTCGAAACTAAAATTAAAACTAAATGGCCAAAGATAGAACTCGAATACTGGGAGGATTTCATTGCTGACAAGAAGAGTGACGCATTCAAGGAGAAGAGTCATCGGGGGAAGGAGCTGCGTGCAAAGAACAAATTCCCCCACCACCTTGGCAGCCGAGGTGTTGCAAGGAAGAGACCGATCTGGGCCAAAGAGGACGCCGCGCTGATAGCGGCTGGCAAACCGCTTCCTTTCACCGATATCGAGCAGGAACGTGCCCAGATTTGGATGAGGGCACACACAGTTTCAGACCCAGCTACTGGGTCACCAATTATCACGGACCCCGAGCTGCAGGCGGTTTCCGAACGTTTGGTATAATCTAAACCCAATGTCTTCTTGAATTATACTATTGTGCTTCCAATACGCTAACGGCCCCTACCATGTGCCATTTCCCTTGCAGAGGCAGCTGTCCCAGCAGCCTGAAAGCTCCTAGGACTCTGTCCAGACTAAGAGGTGGGAAGACCATCTCTCGAAGGCTCTAGGAACGAGGGAGAAGATAGGGCATGTCCGAGGGATTGGGAGCGGGGCTATCTGGGATGAAGTATTTCCTCAAGACCGTGAGGCTGCCCACCAGAGGAGGAGAGGAAGGCAAACATCTCTTATGCAAGAGATGATAAGGGCAGCCCAGGAGGCTGGCAAGCAAGCGGCGTAACAATTTTTAGAGTTTAGAGGCTACGATGCCCGCGATGCAACTCATCCACCTGTGCATCCTCATGGACATCAGGGCTCCTATCCTGCTGGATGGAGTAGCTGTGCCTCAGCCTCCGATGTCGCCCCCGAGTCGCCAAGTCCCATCGACGACATCACTGTAAGCTTCGTCACCACCATGAATCACTTGTATGAGGATTCTAATTCACAGCATTGTGCGGATAACAATAGGTACCTTTATTATGCAGAGCCCCACAAAATGCCACCTCACTATCCCTTTGCCCGGCGTGAAGAAGATGGTTGCACACGGCCTAGTCTTTCCAACACACTACAAGAAATCTGTTAATCCGTGACGGTTTTCTCGTGACATTTCCATAAATCGTCACAGATATTACTTAGGCGTAATAGGTTTATTGTGACGGTGGTGTATTTATGACGGACAGACGTGATCGTCATAGTTGTGAGATACTAATCCGTCACAGATAGGGCGGGAAGATAGAAAATATTGGGCGGGAGAGGCGGGCTTGGGTGGGACAACACGCGCGCGGGAGATAAAAATCGAAGCGACTGCCCAAAACATTACAGAGGACCCAATTCCCCTCCCCTCGCCGCACCCAATTAATTCCCCTGGCTCCCCCCTCTCTCTCTCTCTCTCTTTCTCTCTCTCCCCCTTGCCCTTACCCGCTCGGCTCCACCCGAGCACGCCGCCGTCGCCCCTTTGGTTCCCCTTTGGTTCGCCGCTCTACCCGGCGTTCCGCCGGTTACTTCGCCGCTCGGGTTTACCCCCTTGGCTGCCCCACCACCGCGGTCTCTTTGCCTCCGCCTCGGTCGCCATCCGCCTCGGCCGCCTCCTCTGGTCGCCTTGTCTCGGCCGCCACCCGGGATGGCCGTGGCCGGCGTCGTAGCTCCTTCGCCGGGGCTCCGCCGGTCCGCCTCCCGTCGGTGGCGAGCCGGGACTCCCCATGCCGTCGGCTTCCTCTACGGTAAGTGCTCTTCTCCTAATTCCTCTTTGCCTAAAATCCCTAATTTCTAGGGTTCTTGCTCTAGGGTTCTTGCTTGATTACTTGCAACTAGTAATGGTTCGGCTTGCTTTAGTTCTTGATTGAGTATTAGGCGATTTAGATAGCATCTACTGATGCTCTATGATTATTTTTCTGGATGCTCAATTTGTGCTTTGGTTCTAATGTTCTATAATTGCTCGGTTAGGTTTACTGTGAATGTTACAACTCAAAACTATCATGAATAAAATCTAATCCCGCTAGAACCCTTATCTCCCTGATGAGGCCATGACACTACTATCTAATCCTTATTCCATTCTTATAATGCTTTTGTTTAAAACAGATGCTACTCTTGGTTTATTTCCCATTTTGCTATGCTCCAAACTTGAGAACTAGGTTGAGAAAGGTATTGTATTTAGATAAGAATACACACTGGTCTTGGCTGTTTCATGCTTATGCATCTGAACATGCCAAATTGGCTAACTCCAAGAATAGATGTTCTGCGTATGGTCTCAGTTAATTCATGTCTTCTACATATATGCATATATTTATATCAGTTTTGTTGAACTAGAGGACAGATATGGCACTTGGCCTTAGCTCCCCTTTTTACTTCTGTGTATATATATATATAATATACATGCTGATCTGATTTGTTAAAGAACATATGTTTTGCTTGATCTTTGGTGTACATCTGCATGTATATATGTGATGCATGAACAGACGCTATACTTTTTCTTAGTTTATCTCTTCTTAGATTTTCTCTAGCTTTGTCTTATCTAATCCCAAATTGATAAGAACAGATTACTACATTTTCCTTATCTACTTAAAGAACAGATACTACTCCTGAGCTTAGCTTAGTCTCTTTCTTCAAACTGATAAGAACAGATTACCTATGCTCTATTTATAGGCACTGAAATGCTGGTATGTTGGAATTTCGAGCTGGGCTTTGATTGACACCTGTTGAGCTGATTCACCTCATGGTTGGGTGAATAAGCTGTTTACATGGCATCCCTTGCTTGATCCTTATCTCCCTCAAGCTTGAGGTGGCAATGCTGCTGCCACCAGCAGCTTGAAGCTGATTCATCCCCTTTGGACAGGTTCTAGGAGATGTGGATGTTGCCTATGGTGAGGTAATCTGATGGTTGATCTGATTTCGAGTTTAATTAAAATGTTAAACCTGGATTAGCTGGATTATTACATGAAAGCTAATTCGGCTTAACAAACTCATGGTTGCCTAGTTCACGGAGATTAGTCTAAACACAGATTGACTTATGGAACTTAATGATTTGATGCCTCGATTGGTCGCCTACTGTTGCCTTCATTTAGTTGCCTAAAGTTGGTTCACATGTTGACTTAAACTCTGATGCCTTTGAAAAGAGTTGTTCCATAGGTCAATACTGTTCTTATTGAATCTAGAACTAGTTCCCTGGGTTCATAAGGCTGATCTCCAAAACAAAACATTGCACCTTCTCAGGAGGTGCAAACATTTTAATCCTAACCAAAGTACTCTTGTGCAGTTTTCATTTCCCTTGTGCAGGTGAAAAGGAAAGAGAAGACAAGGATAAAGAGAGGAAAAATGAATAGCTTATCAGAAATTTTCTTTTATTTATTTCCTTGTATCAGTGTAATGTAACTCCCTTGCAATATTAATCTGTTTTAATGTAACTCCCTTGCAATATTAATCTGATTTTGGATGTTTAAATTTGTAATCGAGTTATTTGAACATATATATATATATATATATATATATGTCTCCTTGAATTGATCTATGATTATCATATATATTGGAATTGTGCAACTTATTACTGTTATATATATATACATCAGAAATATTTAATTTTAATCAAATTTTTGGTATGCATGAATGCAAAGAAAAGAATTCAACTCCTAATTTTAGTGTTTAGAAAATACGGGTCCTCACACTAATGGGTCGGGCTAGATTGCCCAAAAAATGGACTAATGGGCCGATAGAAATAAGTAGGCCCAAAACCATATTGGGCTGTACACAACGCGGGCTACCTTGACTGCCACGTCGGATCCACGTAGATGCCACGTCATGTAAATCCGTGACGGTTTAATCCGTCACAGAGTCCCGGGCTTGGGTAGGGCCTCGGGGACTGATCTATGACGGTTTACAACTGTCACGGATTGGAGAACATCTGTGACGGTCTAGGGAAACCGTCATGGAAGGTGCCGCGGTCAATCTATGACACGATATACATGACGGATTTTAGAACCGTCACGGATGCAATCCATGATGGTTTTGAACACATCTGTGACGGTTTCAATCCGTCACGGATTAACAGGTCTCTTGTAGTGACAGTAGGGGGTGCGACATGCCACAACGCTGCTACACCTTCCCACATGGCGAGGGTGCAGGTGGACCGCGTCATCACCGAGTTCAGTAACGTCGCAGTCCCTGTCGCCCCTGAAGAGGATGTCACAAAGCTAGGAGACTGCAAGGGGTACTACATCCTATGGCCGAAGAGTCAGATAATTATCCCCGGGGTGTCCTCTCCTAGTACATCAACCATCCCCTCTCCATCAACCGGAGCCGGCTCGTCTCTGCTCGGCCTGTGCAGTACACCCGTTTTGTTCGATGATCGGGACGACGATCTTGCCGAGCAGCAACACACGATGATCCTTCCGTCCCAGGAGGAGGAGCAACCCAATACGGACTCGCCGCCCCGTGAAAGGCGCTCCAAGCGTCACCATGACCCGAAGGCAGCAGGAAAGAAGGTCTTATCTCCAAGCACGCTCAGTGCTACAATGGGCGAAGCATTGACGGGAGGCAAGAGGGCCTCCTCTCCAGAGCCAGAGAGGAAAAGAAAAAGAGCACACAAATGGGGCAGCACCGCTGCAAAGGACGTAAGTAAGGAAAGCAAGAAAAAAGCCTTATCCTTCCAGATATCTGCTGAAACTGTCAAGAAGCCTCGATGAGTAGTGTACGAGGCAGGTGAGCCCTTGCTCCCAGATGATGAGGTGCAGAGGTTGTCCGCATAGATGAAACTTCTCCATGACACAATCATGATGAGGTCACGGAATTAGGATGATTATGAACTACACTTTAAGGTCGAGGTGCCAAAAGATTACGGTTTCTTCCTGGACAGACAGCATGACACCTTTGACATCAATTCTGAAGATATCTTTATGTTGTTCAACCTCTTCCGGCTCGACACCATGCTCGTCAGGCTGTGGGCTCTTCACCAAGCCCAAGAGTGTAGGCGTCTGCCCAACTGCGCTTTTGGAATAATGGATCCGGTCATCATGAACGACTACTATATACAAGAAGCGAAGCCGGTCCTAATAAATTTCGTCCTGGAGTCATTGATGTACCATAAGGACAAGGACTACATACTCATGCCCTACAACCCCTCGTAAGTTACTTACTACCGTGCCTAGTTTGCTTTTCTTAAGCACGTATCCCTGTCTGTTTATATTCATTCGTTACCTTTTACGCGGCGACCACTAGATCCTCATTGTCATCCACAAACCTTCAAGAATGATATACTATTTTGATTTCCAAAGAAGTGCCAAGCGGGACTACTCAGGAATTAATAAAGTTCTGGAAGCCGCCTTTTGGGAATACAACTTGCGAGGGGGAGCAGAATGCAAGAGCAAAAAGCTGATCCACAAATTTAACTTCCCTTGCAAGCAATAGCCAGAAGGTAGCGTGACATGTGGGTACTACGTCTGTGCTCACATAGACGCTTTCGTCATATCCCATAACCCGCAATGGAGCCAAGATCAATTCAATAATTTCATACACGATCTGGCCAACGATAAGTACCACTGGAGGAAGGACTTTGCCCGCATCCAGAAGACCTTCGCGTACATTATCAACAACGAAGTCATTCGGCCAAGCAGTGATTTCTACGCGGGAGTCCAATTACCCACTTACCGCCGTCCTGCAAGTACTAGCCAAGCATCATAGACCTAGAGTAGGGCTAGTGAAAATAAACATTGTTAAATTCATTTGTCTGTCATTTTAATTCGTTATAAACTAGCTTGTATGTACTTAATATTTGTGATATTAATTGCTATATATGCTTAATATTTGTGATATTAAATGCTATATATGCTTTATATTTGTGATATTAATTGCTACATATGCTTCATATTGTCTATGCAGATATGTTTACAAAAATGTATGATAATACTTCCACTGACGGGCACAGGCCATGTACCCGTCAGAGGAAACAGTTACCGCTGACGGGCGGAATTTCCACGCCCGTCAGTGAAAGTCCTCTCAGGATGCCGCCCGGGCAGCGCTGGAAGGCTTTTCACTGACGGGCTGGATCCACCTGTCAGTGAAAATCGGTCTCTACTAACGGGCCCTCCGCCCGTCAGTGAAAGTAGCACTTCCACTGACAGGAGCTTACTGACGGGCGTGGAACCCGTCAGCGATTGCCATTTTTCGCCCATCAGTGCTGGTGTTTCCCGAGGTAGTGAGCCTAATACCTATGCCCACACCCTAACCTAGCTAGCCAAAACTCAAACTAGTGGGTGGCTCAGAAGCTTGGCATTGATATCCACACCCTGCCTAGTAGGCAATAGCACCTCAGCTAGCGGGTCACTCAACTACAGCAATCCCTAACATTGAGACAGATACAAAGAACAGTAGTCTACCGTCATCCCATACACTTTAACATACATCAATGTGTATGGAGAGACGTTATAAACAACTTGAGCATCATCACACAACTCTAATGAGAGAATTACAGATATAGTAAAACACATCCCTTACCTTCGGGCAATTACATAGATTACAAGCAAAAGATCCGAAGGTCAAAGTATCAAATCAGTTCAACAGCGAAAATAGTATGATCAACCCATGGATACAAGATAAGTTCATGTATCCCAAAAATAGATCCCACAAGAACACCGACCGGGAAAACTAGACAAGCAATCTATCACTCCTAGCAGGAACGAGAACATCAAAATCTCCTACGCTAGAACCAACCCATCGATTGGCATCAGTCCTCGGCTCTCACATCTCACTTAATAGGGGTTTCAATATTCAATTAGTCAATTTGGAAGTCAGGACCAAAAACAACACCTAAGTATGCTAGTAAGATCATCAATGAACCATAGCACATAATAAAAATGAGACAAGCATGCATAAGCACCCCTTACCCATGCGTAACAGAATCAACCAGAATATTATCAACAAGCAAGCATGCTTGCCTGGCCCTTGAATATATTATACTTGATGGAGATGACTTTCAAGGGTAAACCTCATTATCTGATCCTAATGATGAGCACATCGAAATACAAGAAAATGACGAAAGGGAGAAGTGCAATCAATACTAGCAAAATAGAATTGAGATTATATGAAAATGCATCTTATAATGTAGGTAATGCAGTAATGCAAGTGATTTTGTTTGATTTGGATCTCTAGCAAGGAAGTTACAGTTTTCTCGCAATGAGCTTTTAGTGCTAGCTAATTTAATCTATTCCAAAACTTCATATGTCAGAATAAGTGATGAATTTTGATGATATGATCATATACATGTTCTTAGGTATGGTCGGATGCAAAATAGTTTAATTTTAATTATTAAACTAGATTCTCTAATCATCATTTCAACTTCAGGTTATTTAGAGGCATATTAACTATATTCAAGAATATCAACTACAGTAATATAAATATAAGTTGTACCATAAATGAGTTTTTAGGTTAAAGGACGAATTTACTAGAATAGTCAATTTTTTAGGAGGTGGCATAAAGTTTCTACAACTTTTACAAGTTTTATTAATTTTTAGCATTTACTGTCTTCTTTTCAGTAAATAATTACAAATTATTTTTATGACTCAAAAGCATGCTAGATCTGTACAAATGACACATGTGTCCCAATCAAAGTTGACTGGTCCATATTTGACTAGTTAGTATGCCAGTGGGACCCACTATCATAGACTAATATTCCTTCTCTTTTCTTTTCTTTCTTATTTCTTTATTTCTCTAAATACTTACATTTGGGTCATATTTGTCATACACAACATTAGATTTACAGTGTATTGATTAAATCTTAATGATGCCTAAGTGTGATTAACAGTGCTTTTCTGATGTCTTAAATTTATTGAGTGTTGTTGTAATTATTCCACTCGGTGAACATAATCATCATACATCATAATTAGTTTTCATTAATCATGTTCGAATGAAATTAATTAGCATTAATGGTCATTAGCTCAAATCAGTTCCTACCCAAAACATCGTGGTATTAATGAGTTCATTAATTATTTAACTCATTAATTATGGTAATAAAGATGTTCCATCAGTGATTAACTCACTGAGGTATTAATTCAACAGTACATTAATTAGTGCATTGATTATGCCTTAATTGGTGCAATAATGATGTCTGAACTTGATTAATGAAGCACGGTTACCAGCCATTACTTAGCTTATGAGTGAAATTATTAGTATTAACAATGTCTGAACTCCAGTAATTGGGGTTAGCCAATTCTTGCTTTAATTAAGCTAACCATTAATCACTATTAACTCAAATTAGCATTAACTCCTACCATAATCCGTGCTGTCCAAATATTGAAACAAGGAACAAGGGGGAGCGCGGGAGAGATCAAGCTTGGAGAGGAAAAGGAGGCAACGATTGGGCTAGTAGGGTCCTCACCCGAGGACGATGGCGATGGGGACCGCGCTGAGGTGAGCTCCACGGCGGCGTTGAGGACGACTGGCCAAGCTTCGGTGCTGCTGGCTTTGGTGTAGCTCCACTTGAGCTTCACTGGGGCGGAGATCTTGGCTTGGGGTGGAGAAGGTGATGGATGGTGCTGCTCTGGTTTGGCTCGCGGCAGGTGACGGTGCTGCGGTCAAAGAAGACCGGTGGTTAGGAAGGGGAGAGGGAGCTCTCATGAGCTTCGACTACGGGGAGAATCCAGTGGAGGAGGGTTGGTTTACCAAGCGGGGGGTGTTGGAGGAATCTCGGCGGTGACAACTCGGGTGTAGAAAGAACTACGTGGGGCAGCGGCTGTGACGGGGATAAGGGACGAGGAGGAAGCAAGGGACGACAGGGAGGTTTATTTGCCGGAGGAACCAAGACGAGGAGGCGGGTGGCAAAGACAGTGTAGGATGCACGTCTTGTAGGGATACGGGTAGGCTACATTAGCGCAAAATAAGAAATTTCTACCGCGTAAACTAGGAATTGCTGCAGTGATAGATCGTGAGGTTACCTCTAGATGGGCAAACCCGTAGTGGAAGTAGAGTCGATGCAACATCGGTGCAGCTGTAGTCGTACTACCTTCTAATAAGTTCATCTCCTCCTCACAGTTCCCTCAGACGGTTCGTCCAAGCGTCGCAGCTGCAACGCCTCCAAGGTATCCACACGTTCAGGGAGGAACGTCACTCGTCTGGATTATATTGCTAGATCCGAGCGGGCAACTTTAGGCGTGGGAGGAGTGACGGCCAGGTTTCGGGAAATTCTAAATTGGCTTAACCCTAACACGTCCGTCCCCTCTCCTTATATAGACGTTCCCGTAATGGGCTTCTACGTTAGAGGCCCATTAAGACTCAATGCCTAGATTAACTCGGATTATAATCTGAATTAGGCTCCTGCACCTTAAGTGTGTGAACCTATAGCGCACATTTAGACATGAGCCAAGTACTCCTACTCGGTCACTAATTGGTAGCGGCCCCTAGCAGGACGTGCCAACTCCCAAACGTATGTAAAGATCATATCGGACGAAACTTCACAATGTTACATATGCAACTCCCTTTGCCTCACGATATTTGTCAAGCTCAAGCTCGAACTTGACCGCTCTTTCTCAATCACGTGTCTCGGAATCCTTTACTAGGTTAACTCTTCAACCTTAAGTAGCACGGCCATACATTTCTGGATCCGATCACACGAAGGGCCCTGAGATATCTCACTCATTACAGAGAGGGACAAATCCCATCTCTATTGACCATGCCTCGCATCATGCTTTATAACAAACAAGAAAGCAACGTTTATGACTACCCAGTTACGGAGTAGTGTTTGGCAACCCCTAAGTAAGTCATTACACATATCAAGCACATACGGCAATCTCAGGTCAAAGGACATAGCACACACATTGTGTCTCAAGTTGGGTTTGTCCAACCCCATGTTCCCTAACATGTACTCATATAATTGGTTCGACATCTCTATGTCCATGACCCGTGAAACATGATCATCAACCAATACATATGCTAGTATATTTATTATTCATATGTGTCCTCACATGAGTTCTGACTAGGGACCAATTTAGAATAATCATTCAAGCTTAGTACAGAGTTTCACAAGCAAGTCACATACTTGCTAATCAATACAAATGATACTATTCAAGAAACATTTAATAAATCATGGATACAATGAAATATGATCATCTCTATGATTGCCACTAGGGCACATTTCTACACGTCTAACGGCGGCGGTGCCAAAGCACCTGCGTGGGGAGATGCCAGCAGATGCTCCTGAGCAGGTTGATAAGGGCAGCGGCCACCTGCGGGTGGGAACCGCATGTCGGTGAGGTGAAGAGGAGGGGCAGGGGTGTGTGGGCAGCGTGCTGAGGAAAGAAGTGGGCTGCAGTCCATTGAGGCAGCAGGAGGGCTAATGGGCCGAACAGCCCGTTCTGGCGGGGAGGGGTTCCGGTTTCTTTTTCTTTTTCATTTCATTTCTTTTTATTTTGTTTTTCTTTTATACTTTCTATTTTCTTTTTAGGGCTTGAGTAAAACAATTTGAAATGAAATTTTTTAATCTCTGTAAAGAAAATAATTCTCAAAGTGCCATCTATGCAATTGCACCCTCTAGATTTTTGGTAAAACAAAATAGTTATTTTAAATTAGTATATTCCATGTCTTTGCAACATAGCTTCAAATTAAAGAATCATGTATCCAAATGAGTAACTCAAATATGTTCACTTTAAAATATTTTGTAGCACTACTCTAAGACAGCTACAATATATACCCTTATTAAGTCGAGGTTTTAATTTTACTTAAGGCAATTTCCATGTCCAAAGTTTAGGTTTTTTGAATTGAGCTAAATTTGGAGGACTTATATGCATGCATGAGGTTATATCAAGCCAAAGTTTTTATTTCTTTGGGTTTTACAAGCATATAATACAGGATTTATGAAATGGGATGTTACAATTTGTCACCCTGTGTTTGAATGAGTCCTCCATGGCCAATACTTGCAGTGCTAGAGTATCAATCCGCGATGCAAGGAAAAACATGAATTTAGCTTTTGTACAATGATATCATTGCAAGGTAGCAATAGGCGCATTTTGCTAGAAGATAACCTGCTCCACGATCTAGTGTACCTGAAGGTTCCTCGCTAACCCTCTGCAAAACAAGCAACGCAAGGGGCAGCCGATTTGCATAAGCATAATTGCTATTGTCAAGAACACTGAGCTCATTGAATTAGTGGTAGTATCCAAAGTACCGGTTCCATAGCACCTGTGATGAAATGCAGGCGGTGAGTCTATATGAGTCCTTGTCGTCGACAGGGATCCCTACTATCTCGACCAATCTGTTATCCCCCGACTTGAGAAGTATCTGCAAGGACCAACAAAAGAGTCATGAAGCACTCCAATTTACTGAGCAGCAGGAAGTGGCGCAGGGCATCGCAGAAGGAGGCCGAGGCGGGCGTCGCACTTGCGAGGGCAGCGTCAGGGAAGAGGGGCAAGCGGTGGCATCAGCAGGGGGAGGGAGGAGGCCGGGGCGGGCGTCGGAGGGCGGGGCACGAAGGGCAGGGGCACCGGAGGGCAGGTGGCGTCGGAGGGCGTGAGTGCCAGAAGCACCAGAGGGCGTGGGGGCACCCGGGGGTGGGGGTGCAGAGGACGGGGGCGCCGTAGGGCGGGCGGCGTTGGAGGGTGCAGGTGCCGGAGGGCGGGGGACGGGAGCGCAGGGGCGCCGAAGGGCAGGCGACGTCAGAGGGCGCGGGGGCCGCAACAATTGGGGGATCGAGCGGCATTAGCACGGGCGTGATTAGGCAGATGCTCAGTAGCCATCCGATCATAATTAAGAAAATAAATTAATGATTTGTAACATCCCTAAATCTATAAACATGAATCGTTAAACATGTTTATTGTGTGCATCATGGCATTCACGCATAAGTCAAAATCGAGAATAATTTTGAATTTTTAAAATGTTGAGGAAATTTTTTTAAGAATATAAGAAAAACCCTAATTTAGAGAAGGGTTCGATTTTCAAAATTCAGTTTTGGTTTCAAAATTCGTAAATAAAACGTTTTGGAAAGTGTCCCAATTATCTCCATGTATATTATGGAATTATAGACAAATTTTCAAAATATAAAAGTTTGATTTGAATTGTCTAAAAGATTAAAATAGAAATCAAAACATAAAAGTAAAAGAAAAACTAAAAATAAAACCCTCTCCCCTCGGATGGGCCCCTTATTGGCCCATCTTTCTTATCCCGCTGCCCACCTGGGCCTCTTCCTCCCCGAGGCCCATTTCCCCCTCACCCTGCCTGGCTTGCTTGGCCTTCCCCTCCTCTCCTCTCGGCTGGGCCAAGTTGGCCTAGCAATCTTCCCCGCCTGGCCCGCTAGCCACCCGAGCCGGCCTGCCCTAATCCACCGCATCCTGCCTTTATCCTCACCTCGCCGCCGCCACCTCCTGCTTGCCGTGCCCCCGTGGCAGGCTTTCGAGGTGCCTCCGCCACCTCCTGCTTCGGAGCCGACGCCACCCCTCCCCTTATCTATCCCGGAGCCGAGCTTCCTTCCTTCCCCTCCCCTTTCCCTCCCGGCCAACGCCTCCCCATTCTCTCTCTCGCGTGCCTCAACCACCTCGCCATCCGCTGCTACCCCGGACACCATCGCCCGCTTGCTCCGCCACCTCAACCACCTCACCCAAAACCTCTCGACCGAAGCTCCTGTTACCTCGTCTTGGGTCCCCTCAATCCCCACCGCCATCCACCTCGGTGCCGTCCCGCCTCCACCGAGCCGATGCCACCGCCCGCCTCCCCGCACGCTCCGCCACTTGGTAACTCTGGCCACCACTCCTAGCGCCACCGCTTCCCCATTGAGCTTGCCACCGCCAGTGGCGGCATAAAGCCGAGCCACCCAGCCAGCTAAAGTGTCATCAAGACACAATGAAGAGCTAATCAAATTACTTCCAGACACCATTAGTGCTCATAATTGTAATTAATGCATGTTCCGACCGGTTTAATACTAATGATGAGCATTAAATGCTAAAATACCATTAATAACTACAATTAATGATTAACTAGTGCATTTAGTGAACCAAGTTAATGTATCTCTATGACACCTGGGACCCACCCGTCAAATTTTAAAGAAAAAGGAATAAAGAAATTGAAATTCATGATAGTGGGCCACACCTGTCATTGACCCGAGTCAGTTTTGACCAGAGTTGACTATAGGGCCCACATGTCAGCCTCTGTTGCTATTTTGAATTATTTAATATTGTTTTTATTTACTGAGAAAAATACAAAAAAGGGTATTAAATTGATTAAATCTTGGAAAAATCATAGTAAATCCATTTTTAATCAGAAAAATACAAATAATATATCCAATGTTCAAAAAAATGTCATTTTCATACATGTTTGCACACTATGAATAATGTAAATGGCAAAAAACTCAAATTAGGATTTCCTGATTAGCCGGAGATCTTCGGATACTCCAACCGAGCATTCATTTGCCGGGATGAGTTTGGGATTAATGTTCTGGCTTATTGAGAAAAGAGTGAGGAGACCATATCACCCTACTTAATCTGTGCATTAGTTTGCTGGAGCAAGTTCGGGGTTGACGTCTCAGGCTATTTGAAGCCATATCACTCCACTCCTCTTGGAATTTGTGCCCAAGGGTTAAGGTCGGGGTTGACGTTTCAACTTAGCGGGTAATTTCACTTAAGATTCTCTGTTATGGATTTTGGGTCTCGACATGATATTGGATGGTTCACATGGTAGTCCCAATTAAATTGGTGCTTTTAATATTGGTATAGTACATGAAGCCATTCGGATGTACTAATGTTTAGGAAGTAATTACTGGTACTCTGGTAGTGCTTAAGATTCAGATTATGAAAGAAACTTAAAACTGTGAATGATGTGGAGTTGTTAAGAGATTATTGCACTCAATCAGCTACATGAGAAATGCCTTAGCTGCTGTATGACCCATGTATATTGCAAGATGAGTGAGAAGAGCTTCATGGTTTTTGATTGGTTTGACAATTAAGGTTCCTGAATCTCTACTCATTTAAGTTTATAAACAAAAAGAATTCAGAAAGATGTGACTTCCTGCAAGGCAAGATCCCCTTCTGGATAGTTTGGAGAGGGCCAGTGAGAAGGATAAAAAGGCTGAGATTCCGCCGTGAGAACAAAGCCTAAAGAAAGAAAGATAACCCTGAATTGCAAAATAACACGCTTTAATGGTAGTATGTGAAAAGACAAACATAATCAAATATTTGAAATGATAAACAGCTAATCAAATATGTTTTTCAGATCTGCCCAGAAGTGTAGGATCTTTGGTCACTATTTTCTAATTGTTTTGTTAGTGCTTTCCTACTGGAGTCACTAAAGAACGATTGACAACTAGAGAAAATAAATGAGCTTCTTTGCAATTTGCTGCTTAATTGCATTCTAGCTCTGTATAAAGATGACCAAGTTCTTGTCGCGCAGTCTCTCGCCGAGTTCTCACCCATGCCGACACCAGCTGCCTTCATGAACAACTGGGCAGGCTTTGATGTGCGCCACCTTGACGGCATCCGTGTCCTCATCATGCAGGCAGACGAGGCACGCTTGGTGGCTGCCGTGCCACGTCGCCCTTGCTCGCAGCCGTCGCCGCTGAGCCTCATCGCTCTCGCTTGCGGTCAAAGGGGCTAGAACCCTAGCATTGCCAAATGAAATGCTATGCGGTCGTGTGGGAATGTATCCAAATAAGGCCCGGGTTTGAGATTATGAATTTGTCCATGTGACTTGTGGGATTTATGTCCATTGTTTCTAATTTTGCCTTTCAACACCATATACTACCTCCATGTTGTTCAAATTAGATCATATATACTGCTCACAAAGTTCAACAGTATAGATTAAATCCCCACAATTAGATTTTTTTGGATGAATGGTCCATATTCATCTGTGAGTACCGTAAAAGATCCTTTGTGGATTCCTACAAGAAGCTTAAACATAGGAGTGTGCAACGTAGTAGTTTGGATGCTCCACGTGAATCTTTTAAGAAATTGTTTGTTGATTAAAGAGAGAGAGGAGAGATTGAGAGATGTGGTGCATTTGACTTCTCAAATAAAGTGTAAACATGATGTTCGAGCAAATGTTTAGAATACTCTAAAAAATGGAGGAATGGAAGAATTTTTTACAGAAATTTTTAAAACTGATCCTACTATATAATCCAAGGAGTTTCTTTATAGAGTTTCATCCAAAGAATTTCATAGAATTTTTTATAAGATTCTATTCCTATGAAATTTCAGAAAATTTATTTGTTCCTAACAGGTCCCGAGTGCGGAGCATGTGCACGTTAAAATGTGTCGCCCCCCTCTGTCGTTCTATCTCAGCCCTCCACTACTACAAAACAGGTCTTTTAAGACCCTCCATCACACACAGTTACATGCAAATCGTAAGTGATGCAAACATCGCACATGGTCGCCAAATCATGCCCTTGTGCGCAGTGCCTGGGCAAAATAGCCCGTATGCGATGTGAGGCACATGGCACACAATCACCCATAAATGTCCGTTTGCGATGAGGTAGGAACCGTCGGTGATGTTTTTTCCTGATTGATCGTGTGCGATGTTGTGAGAATCGATGACGGTTGTTTTTGGTAACCATGCGCGATGTCATATCACTTAAGTCAGTAGCGACCGCAACTGCCTCGGGTTCACGTGCAGCGGGCAACATGAAGAATCCGGGCCTCCTATAAACCGTACGCTGCCTTGATCTCTTCGATGTTTTTATTTCTTCATTCCTCCAAACGCCACCTCCAGCCACCTCCTCGATGCTCTTCTCCTTCTCGGGCCCTCCAGTCACCTCCTCGATCTCTCGCAATGGCCACTACAGGGAGCTCTTCGGGGAAGCGGAAGAGCAAAGCGTCGCCTCCTTCACCCATCTACGAGGACCGCGCACGTATGAACATGGAGATCTCCCACGCCACGTATGAAGCACTGGAGTTGGTCCAGTATAGTGACACCGAGGACACCCTCCTCTATGCGTACAACGTTGACCTCATGCAGTACTCTGGTGCGTACATCGTCCGGTGTATCCTGCATAAGAAGTTTCTGCGGCACCATTTTCTCCTCGAAGCTCACCACGAGCCAGGGCATATCCTCGTCCGCTACACCAACAAAAAACCCGTTTTGTGCCTCCACGTGAAGTACATCTGGTGGGGAGCTGACATTGTGAGCTTCTTCAAAGTTGCTACTATCTCCCCTCTGAAGTCAGAACCTCTAGACAAAAATCTCCTACTAGAGAAGATCTAGATAGTTTTTATTTCCTTTTGCTTCACATTATGTGTATATGCATGAACTAGCCTTTTGTTATGTAATGTAATGAACTAGCCTTTTGTTGTTATGTGATGTTTGGAAATGTCTTCTTAATCTGTATTGGAAATGTCTATTTAATCTGTGTTCGAAATGTCTATTTTGTTCTGAAATGTTATTGGAGGCGGTTGGGGCAGAACAATCACCTCAGATATCATGTTATTTGTGGCGGTTAGATCTATGCAACCATCGTGGATAATGGAACATATATATATATATAGTGGCACGCGGGTGCTAGGGTTTTTACTTCACATCTTCTATTTGCCCCGACCACCGCCGCGTGCAGGAGGAGCACCGCCACTAGTGTAAGGTCAGCCAGCCTCTCCCTCTCCCTCTATTAATTGTTACAAAAGTATGCGCCTCTATTGTTGAAAGGACCTAGATGTCGCCTAGAGGGGGTGAATAGGCGCTTTAAAAACTTCGCCCCCTTTCTTTAAAGTTGGCCTAAACTTGCAGCGAAAATAAACTGATGGATTTTACACAAGAGAAAATCCTAAATATGCTAGATTCAACAAGTGCACCAACACCCTAATCAAATGTGTAATATTTGCAATCCTAGGGTGATTAGCATGCAATTCAATTTTAGCAACACATACAAGCAAGCACAAAAAATAATTGCACGAATGTGAATACAAGCAAGCAATTCAATTCTACACAAGGTATATGACTAAGAGCAAGAATGAATTGCAAGCAAGTAATATAGCACAAGTATGAATTGCAATTATGTAAATGAAGACACGGAGACACAAGATTTGTTATCGAAGTTCGGGTATCCACCAATACCCTACGTCTCCGTTGAGGAAGCTCGGTTACACTTGAGCCAGGTCTCCTTTAACCCTATTCCTCCCGAGGTTGCACAATGCACTCCTCGGCTTCCACTATGGCCAACTCTTTCTCCACTCTAGAGATGGTGAGTTCCGCTACCACTCTCGGGCCTCCTCACAATTTTCAATTGAGGAGATCACCGAGCCAATCACCACCAAGCCGTCTAGGAGATGGTGGTCTCCAAGAGTAACAAGCTCCCGGACTCATGCTTCGAATATGATTGATGCCAAGTGCTCAAACACACACAACCAATGTGCTAAGTGTGGGCTACCAAAACACCGCACCCCTCTCACACCTCTCTCTATTCTCACTAAGCCGCAAAAGCTTTGAATCTCGCACTAGAGCTTGGGAGAGCAGAGGAGAGCACCAAAGAGTGGAACACCAAGTTTCAACACTTCAAATCCAGCAGCACAAAGCAACTCTAGCAACTCCCTCTCACAAAGAGGGCAAGGGGTATAAATACCCCAACTCCAAAAACTAGCCGTTGGACAGATTCTGCACTTATCAGATGTTCTGATCAAACGATCGGATGTTCTGATCTCCAAATCCCAACGATCACAAACCTGGCGAAAAGCACACATCGGAACATCCGATCCCTAGATCGAAACTTCCGATTGTACTTCTCTCAACCAACAGAGAGCTCGCATATTGCAGAAATTGGAACTTCAATTAGAACTTCCAACCACATCGGAACTTCTGACCACATCCGAACTTCCTATTTCCAATCAGAACTTCCGATATGTGCAAAATTCCAGCATTGCAAAAAGCACCACGGAAAACTCCGAACACGGATTCGGACACTTCCACCCATTGTAGAAAGCTTAATTCACTCAAGATTAAAGCTAGGTACCAAATGGGACACGCCAAACACAACTAGGGTTTGGCCGAAAGCACCAACTGCCACAAAGGCTGACCATAACACAAGGTGAAGTCTAAACCGCCTTTAGACACCCCGAGCTCCCAAAGCAGCCTCTCAACACAAACCTAACACGCACTACGCACAAGGTTCGAGCACTCGACAACTGATAACATCCGAGCTAAGTATCTGATAACCCCTCTTGATAGTACGGCTATCGAGCCTACAATCCGGTCTCCCACCAAACTCCATGAGACCGGCAAAACTAGAAAACCTAGTCTAGACATACCTTTGCCTTCAGCAATCCTATCGGACTTGACAAATGCATCATCCAAGTCCCAACGCTTCTTATTGCTCTTCTAAGCTTGTTATCAACTCCACGACAGCTTGATGATGAACTTCGTCCTTGTTTCTCGTCTTGATCCTCTCTCAATCTCCGGAAGCTGGATGAAGACCAAATGATAGCTTTGTATGCACCAAGCATATGAGGCTTCTCTCTTCACTTCAACTTCACCGGTTCATCATCAAGGCATGAACCGCAAGCATCAAGTATGTGAGTCATCCACTAAGCTCAACTTGATCTTGCCCTTCCAACTAGGCATATTTGAATATCTCAATTTAACTCTTGCCATCATATGGAACCTAACCCCAACTCACTCTCAAGCACATAGCAGATAGGTTAGTCCCTAAATCTTAGTTGACAATCTTATACCTTAGTCACTTGGTCTATCGACCACAAGTGACAAAGCCTTCAAGCTTGATTGTCAAATGTCTCTAATCCAACTCACAGATTTAGTCTTCAATACCTTGGCTCAACACATGAGCCTATGGACCCTAACCCCAACACACTCTACCACAAAGCAAATGGGTTAGTCCATAAATATTAATTGACAAAAACGTGCCTTTTGTCACTTGAACCAGTGACTTAGCCTTCACGTTCTAATGCCAACCGTCTTGGGTCCAACTCATGGACTTCATCTTGATCCTCTTTTGGCTCGACTCATGAGCTCCATACACGATCACTTAGTGTTCCACTCAGGATCACACTTAGATCGTGCACTTGACCTTCACCTTGATCACCTTTGGTTCACTTCTTGAATCCCAATCTCAATCCCCCGAGATCTCTTTTCTCTAGCTTCTTCTTCATCACATGAGCATCACTTAAAGCTCATTGATCATGATGCATCTCTTTTGATCTCATGGCATTCCTCAATGAATCCATGCTCTTATCATTCATGCATCACCTATGGAAAAATCTACAAACAATTTTCAATACAATTGTTAGTCCATAGGTATTGTTATTAATTACCAAAACCACACTTAGGGGCTAGATGAACCTTCAAATCTGTACATGCGAGCTGGCGATATACAAGGAGTTGCGCTGGCCATACACAAGGTGGCAGGAGACAAGGGTTCACGGCGATACATTATGCAGCGGGAGACGCGGAGTCGCATCGGTATACGTGGCGGCGGGAGATGAGGGGTCACGCTAGTACACGAGGAGTCATGCCGGTACACAAGGCGGCAGGAGATGAGGGTTGTGCCGGGAGACAAGGAGTCGTGCCGGTGTGTCTATATATAATGTCTTCCTCTTCTTCGTCGTCAAAAGTGCGCATGGTACATCTTCCTCTTCTTCCTCTATTCGATTTCGGCCCCCCAACATCACTGCCTACTTTGTAATGGAGCCTGTGGGTAGGTCCTCCAACATAATTGGGAAGCACAAGACGGTGTCACCTCCTCCGTCGCTGATGAAGTATGTACATGGAAGCACCTCTGATGACTTGCACGTGCACCCCTCCTGCGAGATGGTTAAAGCCATGCAGTGTGGCTATGGGAACATAGAGGGCACCCTCCGCTATGGTACATTGAAGGAGTACGGTACTTTAGCGCATTCGTCGTCCACTGTGTGTTGGCCAAGAAGTACCCACGAGCAAAGTTCATTGTGGAAGCACACCATGAGCTGGGGCGATTCCTCATTAGCTGTACTTCTAGTGGGTTGGAGTGCACCACTTGCTACACCATCGTCTGCCGCCTCCACGCACAGTACATCAAGTGGGTTGTTGACCAAATGAGCTTCTTCATGGTCTGTATGGTCATCCCTCTGCCGCCGGAGCCCATCGAAAAAGATCACCCACTCAAGAACTTTTAGTTATCTATTTTTATTTTATAAATTATGTAAGACAATGGAATGTATATATATCTTAAGTATGTGTTTGAAGTTATGCACTATTTTAATTCGCTTATAAAAACAATTTGCTCATACATATTTGGAGGAAACGGCACGGCGGTTATCACAGGCGGTTTTTCAAATAAAAATGTGACCGATGCTAACAGCACACACGGTCATCATTACAGGCCCGTGTGCAATGTGCGTCGGCAAAATAGCCCATGTGCGATGTGAGGAACATCGCTGTCACGGCCCCGGAATCGCATATGACTAGGGGAACGAACAGTCGCCAAGGACCGAAGGCATCCGTCGACCGGGTGGCACGGTACCTGCGCCGTACGCACCACAGTGGAGGGATCCGACACCCGACCCCACCGTGGGTCGAGCCGGCCGGAAGCGACTGGGCTTCCCAGAGCCACATTCAATTTCACGGGTCGTGTGAAGGTTTAGAGTCGTTCACGAACGCTACCGTGCAGAGTAGAGTCGGAGGAGCCCGGCGGTTCTACCCACACCCTAACCTAGCTCGAAGCTAGTGGGTCGCTCGAAAGCCCGGTAGAACCCACCCACACCCTGCCTGGCCGGCACAGCATCACAGCCAGCGGGTCACTCAACCGAGTTCTCGCTCAACAAAGTAACACAAGGAACGGCCGTAGTCCTTCACGACTAACCCATATACTTCATATCATACACGCAGGGTATATGGGCAGTCTTGGGAAAACAACCTGAATATCACAACAAAACACTACGAAATAGAACTACGATATTTGTCCACATCGGACTAGCTATTACAATATGAAAGCATATCCGAGTACGGAGTTTAAACGACAGCGGAAACGAAATAAAGGTGTCCCACAGTGACATAGGAGTCGCTGATTAACAGTTTAACAAAACAGGTTCCCCGAACCAAATAACCAACCAAGGCAGACCAACAAACTAGACATCGTCGAAGAATTCCTCGACCACTGGCTCACCTGCAATGATCTAGGAAAGCCCTAGGTGAGTACAAAGTACTCGCAAGACTTAATCGTGCTTGATTAGATGTCCTAAGCATACTAGTATAGCGGGGATTAAACATGATGCGGGAATATAAGTAACAAGATCAAATTACATCAACCACTCTCACATCAAAATATGAATATGTCCTACAATCCAACATTTCCAAAATATCTCTACCAGGGGGTGTGATGGCAACCTCATGTCACATGTAAGTCTCAATGTACAATATGGGGCACAACGGCCAATATGGGGCACAACGGCCAATATGGGGCACAACGGCCAATATGGGGCACAACGGCCAATATGGGCATGGACCGGGTCCCATCACCACCACACCTCAATTTTTAATCTCTCGGACCGTCACCGGCAGCCGATCCCGAGTGTAGTCAGGGCCCTATCCCTTGGAGGTTGCAAGGCCCCAAGGGACTCGGGTTGCCTCAACCTACACCCCGGCATCGCTGTCGCTAACGTCCACGTGTGACAAGAGTAGTTAACCACATGGAGTCTCCTCAGGGTTGGTATCGCGACGGTCTCACTTCCTTACTTCTGGTCGCAACATGCTCCTTTAATGATACCAACGGTTATCCATGGGCCACTTTCCCTTCGACTCTCACATCTCACTTAAATGGGTTCAAATATTTAATATCTCAATTGACTTCAACCACAATTTGACATGTCACCAAACAGACCCTAGCATGCTAGTTCATAACCAAGATAACCATATTCATCATACGACGAGATAAGCAGATATTGAATAATAAAAGAGTGCAACAAGCTCTGCTTGCCTTCGTAGAACTGCTCCTGGTCTTGCGTGTAGTCGTGAGCTTGCGGGTCTCCTTCTTCGACGTCTAGTGTAAGAAGATCGAGTATTTGGAATAAGTGCTCACAGAACAACCAGCATGTATGCATGAAGATAATGCAACTAATGAATGGTTAGTGTTGCTGGTGTTAGGTTTTAGTTGGCGAAGAGAACTCGCGTTAGCCTCGTGAACATCTTAAGGTTGCCTTATCCTACATGCAAGCTAAGTATCTATCAAGTACGCGTTAAGGTTTTGGAAACTCCCGCCCAAATTGGAGGGTCAGGGTCCCAAACATGTTTAACCTAAAAGTGTTCGAGAACACCGAACTAACGCCGCTGGAATCACTCTATTCGGAGCTACGAGTCTCCAGCTAGGGTTTATCGAGTTAGGGCTTACGGGGCTCGACAAACAAGGGGGTTAACCCTAGTTCCATAACATGCATGTAACTCTACTGCCTTTTTAACTATTCCATGTTGTAGGATACCTCATAAGGATTCCAGAAAGGTGCAATTTGTCGAGATCGGAGTTAGGGTCGAAAACCTAGGGTTTATCGACCCTCGACACTAGCTAATCTTCTACCCCAGATTCCAGTGTGTGCATGTGATCGAATTTAACTTTTGATTCAGCCATCTTGTAGAGTTTTTCATAAGGATTCCAAATATATAAAAATATTCAAATTTGGATAAGTGGTTCAAAAGTTATGGCCATTTCAATTTTATTCAAAATTCTGCCCTCAACTAACCCTAACCCTAAATGCTAGAGTCACCCGAAACCTACCCCGACTGAGTCCCTGTTCTTACGCGTACCCGAGAAGCCACTCGGAAATCTGACTCACTTATCCGAGTCAGCAGGAGCGGGACCCATCTGTCATTCGGTCTGGCACTCGGGAGCCAACCAAAACACGCCACGCGTCGGACCCGGCCTCTCTCTCGCTCGCTCTCTCTCCTCTGCTCACTCGGAACCGGCCGGCGGCGAGCTCGTGCGGCGGCGGGGTCACCGGAGGCTCACCGGAGTTGAGCTCCAGTGCCCGGATCTACTCGGGAGGAACGGGTTCACGGCCGGGAGCTCACCTTGGTGCTGATGCGCGCAAGAGATGAACACGGGGAGGTCCAGAGGGGGCTGGCGACGGCGAGGTGCGGAGGAAGGCTTCGGTCGCCGGCGTCGGGGATGTTCCAGACGGGGATCTGCGAAGAGAGGCAGTGGAGAGTGTTAAGGGGGTCGAGGGGGAGCCAGTGGTGGAGAAGATGGAGGAGGAGAGCTACTGGAACTCGCTCGGGAGCTCGACGGAGTAGCTGACCGGAGGCGGAGAAGACGAGGTCGTCAGGGACGATTTGGGCTCAGACCTGGAAAATGACAGGGGGAGGAGTTAAAGGGGAAACAGAGGGAGCTCGGGGGTGGAAGGAATTGACTCGGGGCTCACCGGAGCTCGGGTAATTGCTCGTCGGAGCTGAGGGCAGAGACGGCGGAGGAGGGGAATCGGAGCGCTAGGGTTTGCTGAAAGTGGAAAGGGGAGGCTTAGGGTTTCGGGAAACAGCTGAGGGGGATGAGCTCGGTCGGAGCGGTGGCTTATAAAGGGCGGCGGGGCTTCGGACCGGCGGTCGGACACCGCCCACGCCGGCGAGTAGCCAGGCGGGACGTGGAAGACGGGTCCCGACAGGCGGGCCCGGGCGCGGGGAGTGAGAGGAGGGAGAGGCTGACCGGTGGACCCGGTTGGCAGTGGGAGAGGGGGCGCGGGCGCGCGCGCGAGGAGAGTGGGCCGGCCCAGTTGGCCTCGGCCGAGTGGGCTGCAGCCGGTTAGGGTTTAGGTTTTTTTTTGATTTTTCTTTTTATTTATTCCTTGATCACTCCTCTTATCATTTTATGTACAAATATTGCTCCAATTGACTTGAAATTTTTACCAGAGGCTCTAAATATTATTCTTGAGCTACTGTACAAGTTTGACACAATTTGGAGATGATTTGAATAGGGATCCAGTACAACTCTAGGGTTTTGACCTAATCGGCAATTTGAACTAGAGATAGGTCCTAGGGTTCTCCAAAAATTGTGAAATTTGGCAGGGGGCTAGAGTTCACCATTTCATGCCCATTTCTAAAGTTTGAGGCATTTCCAACCATCCTAGCTTATCCATCTACTAAACCCTAGTTTCTCGGACTTTAGGGTTTGTCCTCGGAAATCCAATTCAAGTTATGATTTCATGGGGGTTTTGGAATACTTTTAGGTGGTGAATGTTGGGAAAGTTGGAAAGGGGGATTCACTGGTGGGACCCACTGGACCCACCCCCTTATTAGGGCTTTTATCGAGGTTCGACACTTCAAATAAATTGATTGGTGTTAATTTCCACAAATTGAGTTTTCAAGGATGAGATATGCACATATTCTATAGTTTTAATTACATTGATTGGTGTTTGCAACTATTCCCACCGAGGATGAAATGTTTACGTATTCGACAATACATCAATACATTGTTTCAAAAGTTTACAAGTGTGGGGTGGAGGGGATGCCATGTATGCATGAGGTGCAATAAACCTTAATCAAGATTTGGGACTTACAAA
>JAGXJF010001039.1:0-118192 GCA_019208055.1 Stipa capillata | reverse complement strand
AATCATCCATAGCATCCGCATGTACTCCATAGGTTAGCATCAAAATGATGTTGTAATCTTCTCCAAAGAAGATAACCCAAGACGTCCAATTCTATCTCTTCTCTGGACAAAATAGTTATCATGGCTTACTACAGCATCCACTATGTAAATAAATAGAGAACGAGCCATTCTAAACCTGGGCAGAAAACAAGAATGAGTCCTACATAGGATGAACAACAAAAAAGTGAATAAGAACATGTGAAAACGGTTTGCAAACCTGCGGTGAAAGATAGTTGTGTCATACGTAGGAATATCCAAAAATTAGTTTTAGTATAGTCTAGAATAACCGGCTTCTCTATTGTGATGCATTACCTCATGTCCAGACATAGAACCGCCATGGCGTGGAGTGTTCAGGAGCTCATAGTGTTTGTGTGTTATGATTGTTGTAGCAAAAAAGAGTTCCTCATCATCATACAACAACGACAAATCAAAGAGAGGATGCATGCCTGAGCTCATTGTGATGTGGTAGAAGAGGAGGAGAACTAGCAGAAAGGGCGAATGATTTTGTATATATAGACTAAAAAACTATAGCCGTTACAAATATAGCCGTTAGAAATACAGATGTTAGAAATATAGCAGTTAGAAGTATAAACATTAGAAATATAGCGGTTAGATATATAGCGGTTACAAATATAGCCGTTACAAATATACCCGTTAGAATTTTAGCCGTTAGAAATATAACCATTATAAATAATATATTAGTTACAGGATATTAATAAAATATAGGAGACTGAAATATAGGGAGTAAGATTTAGGAAGTTGGTTGGAGTAGGAAGAGATTTAGAGAGAAAATCTTTTAGAATAATTTTTTAAATAAAAAAATAAGGAGTGAAATTTGGTCACTCGGCTCGAGATGCTCTTAGCTGCCACGCGTGTCGCTTCGTGCTACGGTTTGTAGCCGAACTAGCTTGTTTACCTTAGTTGACGTCGTGACATAGGGCAGCGTTTATCGACATGGGGCAACAGCTTGTCAACGATGCTATAGACCTCTGGATCGGAGGCAACGAAAGGTGAGCATGCGATGGTCGATTGGGATATGGCGAGGTCTTAGGAGAAGGCGTCAGCTGCAGTGGCGACCATGGATGAGGCGGTGGATAGGTAGGGAGCCGAGTGGTGTGGCTGCTGCTCACGGTGCACTCGTAGTTTGCGGTAGGCAGGGGGATACCTGAAGCAGGGCAATGCCGGGACTCAATGGCCGGTGCAAGAAGGCGCCCTCTGGGGACACACACGATAGGAAACAATGTAGCAATAAGAAAAAAAAGGAATTTCCAATGGAATTTCTCACAAGTCCAATGCGGACTGAAAACTCTGAAATGGAAACGATGTCATTTGTCTTCTACTTCTTGAAGGAAAATTACCATGAGGTATGAGCAAATGTTTGATTTCCTCCAAAATATATAGGAAAGAGAAGATCACTATAGAAATTTTGGGAGCCATTTATTTGTTAGAAAGGGGGAATATAAGAAAATCTCTCATGGGATAGAATCCTACAAAATTCCTACATTTTTCCTATGTTCCAAATAGGGCCCAAGAAGAGGAGGGTGAAATTGTCCAATTGACAAACAATGCATCACACATTTAATGGAATGGCAAACAATTAATTCCATCCTAAGAGTTCCAAATCCTAAAAAGCCAAACTATGGAGTAGCAAGTGATAACTGTCCTGAGTCTATTTCCGGGGATAAACTCTTGTGAGAATGTCTAACATATTTCAAATTTTCCTAGCAGTTGTAAAGCACCTATCATAGTTTATTACATATTGTAAGTAATAGTTTATACTAATAGTAAGATAGCAGGAGAAATGTGATATTTTTTTCTCTCTTCTGGATTACTCCGCATTTTAGTTCCTGCATCCTGCGGGTCTAGATGTTGCATGTCTCGCTGTTCTGAATTTCTAATGCTGAGCATCATGCAGCGCCTAATCTAACCAAACAGCTGAAATTTTGTACCTTCTTAGCCTCTTCTTCTTGCCGTGTAGAGTAGTTTTCTTGGCTTTTGATCAGGGGAATAACAGCAGAAGGCCGTTACATCGCCGATTGTCAGAGATTCCCTGTTACAGATGTTTTTTATGAGTAATACTGGTCAGGAAAATAGGTATCTGTACCCGTTTGTACTGAATTATGTGCCCCTCTATATATATTCAAATGATGTCTTCTGCTCTTCTTTTTTCTTCAAAATATATGTATCAACTTGTGTTTTGCTGTTCGTCAGTCAATTGCTTTTTCGCTCATCACAGTCGATCGCGTTCTTCAACCTCGCAAGCTCGCCAGAGCAGTTAGGATCATGAGACGGAGCCACCGGCGACGCTTGAGCGGAGCTGAGCGTGAAGACCACGTCAAAGTGGTTAGAGTTGTGAGATGGAACCACCGGCGACGCGGGAACGACGACGACAGTGGAGCCGAGAGAAAAGACCTCGTCGGAGTTAGGGATTAGAGTTGGCATGGTTAGGGTGGGAAGGTTCATCGGAGCGGGAGGTAGTAGGTTTAGAGGGAAGGCTTGATCCAGCGGTCGCCGCCGTTGGATTTGACAATCCTGAGACGGTGACGACATCACGATAGATGTGAGGTTGAATTGAAGAGGCGCGGTAATGATTGGAGATAGAAATAAGTGTAAAGAAGGAAGATGGACCGTTAGATCTAGCTCCAAGAGTTCAAATTTTTTGACTGGGATAGTAAAATGCAGGCGTGCAGGCGGACCCATATCAATATCCAATCTATTTTCAAATGAATTACTTTTTACAGAGTTAGAGCTTGTAGAAGTATCTTCCTTTCTTGCTAAATATGCTCAAAATTGTTTCGTGCCAGCAGTAGTAACCAGGAAGACATCGATCGCAAGAGCTTAGCTTAACACTGAACAAAACTGAACACGAACAAAAAGAAAATCGGAGCCACCCAATCAATTCGTAAAATATAGCGAGCTGCAGTCGGTTGGTTGGAACTATCAACAAAGAAAGATCTAAACCCTATTTGTTGCACCCAAACGACAGTAAAAATTGCACCTAACCATCAACCGTGTTGTAAAAACTAAAGAACTAAATACAACACCATTGATCTATCTAACCTCTGTTCTTTTTGCACAAGGTAGCTAGCTACTCTCTTCTCTGTCTCTACTGCTTCCAAAAACAAAACAAAAAACCTAATCTTTGAACAAAAAAAAACTTCTCTTCTCTGTCTCTCTTCCAAGCTTCAGAATCCGCGTTAGGCAGCTGGTGTGTCTGTCTGTGTGTGGGTAGAGACAGGGCTCCTTTTTGAATCCTGCATGGGCATGTACTACTAAAATTGTCAGTGTCCGGTGCATGGCAGACTTGGGTTCCTTTGGAGGGGAGCTTGGTGGGTCCCACGTGCGAGGAATCTCAGTAACATACCACTCTTCTGAAAAAGCCGAGCTGCAGCTCTTGTACGAGTGTCCCTTTCACCCTGCCAATCTGCAGGGAACCAACAGCTTTCTCCTACCCAATATCACCTTTGCCCCTTTTATATACCCCCCTCTCACTCTCCTCTCTTCTCAATTCTCATCAGTCATCAGTTCATCTCCATAGCAAGTAGCAGAGACTCAACCACCCTAGCTCTAGCTCTAGGGTTCATTGCTGCCTGCAGTTAATTAATTACTCTGAAGAAAGGTTTGGCTTCGTTAATTAACCTCGTCGCGATTTTACATCGTCTTCAGAGTTCACGTTGCATTCCTTCTCCTGAAGTCTGTTCTTCTTGTTCTTGTCGAGATTAAATGAAACATTGTTGTATTACTTCAAAAGATTAAAGTTTGGTGTGACTTCAAAATGAAGTTCCCTCAAAAACCATGTGTTCTTGTGCTTCTCTAGCAAATTGCTGAAGCTGCAGTTCTTTTGTTCTCTTTTCACAATTTTTAAAAACCTTTTGCATCTTAGGTTACAGCTTACAAGGTTCCTGGCGCTATACAAATTGCACCTAGTTTGCATGTAAATTCACAGTTTCACACACAAGTTCGATACTCTTGACGTATACTCTTGACGTACTGACTCCCTGTGTATCTGTCTTTCTGTCTGCAAAGATGTATCACCCGCAGTGCGATCTCCTGATGCCGCACGACAGCATGGAGTTGGACGTCGGCCAGTCGCACCTCGCCGCCTCCGCCATCGCGGCCATCCCGACGGAGCTCAACTTCCACCTCCTCCACTCCTTCGTCGACGCCGCGACCGCAGCCTCCGGCACCGCCGTCTCGCCGCAGCCCACCGTGGACTACTCCTTTGGCGGTACCGACCAGCCGCCAGTGCAGTTCGAGCAGCTGGCCACCACCAACCACCAGACGATGACCATGCTGCGGGACTACTACGGCCACTATCCCGCGGCCGAGTCGTACGGCCTCCGCGGGCCGAGGACCGGGTCGTCCCTCGTGTTCGGCGGCGACGCCGACGACGAGTCCGCCTACATGGTCGGCCCCTTCGAGAGCTCCCCGACGCCGGGGACCAGCGGCAGCAGGAAGCGGAGCCGCGGGTCCGGCGGCTTCCACGGCGGGCCGGCCAACGGCGTGGAGAAGAAGGAGAAGCAGCGCCGGCAGCGCCTCACCGAGAAGTTCACCGCCCTGATGCTCCTCATCCCCAACCGTACCAAGGTATGCACCTACATGCCCTACGCCGTGGGGACGTGCTATTGATTCATTCTTGTTTCCTGGAACTGTTGACCTGTTCATCGATCTCGTGTTCATCTTGTGATCAATTCTTTTTCTTGTTATTATTAATCCATAGGAGGATAGGGCCACGGTGATCTCGGACGCGATCGAGTACATCCAGGAGCTGGGGAGGACGGTGGAGGAGCTGACGCTGCTGGTGGAGAAGAAGAGGCGCCGGAGGGAGCACCAGGGGGACGTGGTGGACGCAGCGCCCGCTGCGGTGCTGGCCGCGGCGGCGGGAGAGGCGGAGAGCTCGGAGGGCGAGGTGGCAGCAGCCGCGGTGGCGCCGCTGCAGCCGATCCGGAGCACGTACATCCAGCGGAAGAGCAAGGAGACGTTCGTGGACGTGCGGATCGTCGAGGACGAGGTGAACATCAAGCTCACCAAGCGCCGCCGCGACGGGTGCCTCGCGGCGGCGTCGCGGGCGCTGGACGACCTCCGCCTCGACCTCGTCCACCTCTCCGGCGGCAAGATCGGCGACTGCCACATCTACATGTTCAACACTAAGGTCACATACTCACATCACAATCGATCTCTTCATCTGGAACTCATGTCCTTTCGAGGTTTCATATACCATATGTTGTTATGTATGTGCCCAAGTTCAAGAATCAAGATACACAGTTTTTAGTTAGATGATAATCTTCTTGTTTTATTTTGTTAATCTGGATGCAGATTTCTCAGAGGTCTCCAGTGTTTGCAAGTGCAGTGGCCAGCAAGCTGATAGAAGTGGTGGATGAGTACTAGCTATCTGTCCTACCGATGCAAGTTTCTACTACATTGCGAGCTAGCTAGGGTTCATGGATATCTGCATTAGTAGTTCCTTTGGATTTAATGTTAGACTGTTTGGTTCAATGATTAATAAGAGACATATATGTCTGGTATTTTGATACATCAGAGTTCGTTGTTTTGATCTTCTTGGATAAATGGTTGGCACTTTTGAGATTATATGTAATTGGATGAATTATTCATGAGATAGGCACATAATATAAGCATGGGTGAGTAGGTTGCACCTGTAGTTAGACTGGTATCTCGATGAAATTGGGGTAGGTGAGACTTTGTTCAGCTGTGACTTTTCCTTCTGATATTATTCTGTGGTTTGGTAGGAGCTTATTACAGTACTGTTTTTATAACTACCTTTTTCTCCTAATTAAAAGCTACTGCCTTTGTTATCTTCCACTTAATTGATTCTATAAATTAATTTAGGCTCAGCATGGTCAGTAGGTTATGGTTAGGGAGATCCATACTATCATAACTCACAAGTACATATTTCTGTAACTATTGCTCCCCTGCCTCTCAGTCTCTTTGTTTATAAAAATAAAACTGCAAAAATTTCAGTACAATATTCAGTACACACTAGGTGAGTACACTGACCTGGTGATCCTGCAAGCAGTCGCGCGCAAGCACATACAGATATGCTTTCCATTCTTCCCTGCAGCCTGCAAAGTTTTTTGACTTAGTTTTGGTCGGTGTAAAGGTGCTGTACGTGTAGCATGCATGTCACATTCTGCCACATACCACTCAAATGCATGCCTGCATGCATAATTTCGGATGTTCAGTATTACTATGCCATCTTAACATGAAGATTAATTGATTCTAAAAGTAGCACTAACACTTCCACGAGCATAACTTGTGATAATAGCAGCAACTTCTTTAGAATCTCTTTAAAGAGCCTTTCTCCGGTCCTTGAAAATTACTATAACCGTCCATACGGGGTTGATCCGATGGCTAGAAATCGATGGTACCTCGTGGTACCACCTCACCATCCACAAGAGGTACTAAATAATAAAGGGTAAAATGGTAATTTTACCCAATCGATGAGCTCAGCCCTACACTCCGGCCTCCGTCCCGTGCATTCCACGCTGCCCCGCCCCCAGTACACTCCTGCGCCCCCGCAATGTCCTGCGCCTCCCCGCCCCTGCAGATTCCCGCGGCGCCGGTCCCCGCCGCTGGTCCCCGTCCCCGCAGGGTCCTGCGCCTCCCTGCCCCCGCCGCCTCTCTGGCCGCCGCCGCTGGTCCCCGCTGCCGCCTCTCTGGCTGCCGCCGCCGGTCCCCGCTGCCACGTCCCCACCCCCGCAAGGTCCCGTGGCGTCGCCTCCCAGCCCTCGCAGGCTCCCGCACCGCCGCCTCCCGGCCCCCGCCCCCGCAGGCTCCCGCCGCCTCCCCGTCCCCGGCCCCACCACCCCCTCCGGTGCTCTTCCGCCGTCTCCCGAAGAGAGCCGTGGTCGCACTCGTAGGTTTGGATCCGGCGGATCCCGCGATGTCGCCGCGCAGCTGGGTTCCTCTTGCAACTGGCATCCTCATCCATTCGCTGGAGCTTGTTACTACAGATTAGTGTGCCACGTGAGTTGAGAAGGATATCTCTGCTCAATGCCTGTAATGCATACCTGCCAACATGTTTGCATACTGTTTTATGATGCCCTAAGTTATGATATCACTGAATTTTGACATGTATGTGTATCATCGAAAATCTGAAAATCCTTGGGCTAACAACTGTGCATCTTTAAAAACTTCATGTACTCCTTCTGAGTCTATTAAAATAGATAGTGCCTATGCCAGCTCTGTCGCCTCGAAAACTCCACGCTTTATGTCGTCTTTGACATTGCACTTCATATTCAGTGGTGAATTTATTAGTTCCGATGCTACCTTCTTCCAAAAGATGTCCATATTTGTCTACAATTGCAAAGTCAAAATAAAATAATTTGTTAGGCCAGTCCAATTAAATGGAAGAAAGGTTTTAAAGGGTTAGACATACCACTGAGTTAAATTCTTGAGATAACTTTTGCCCAGTCCAATATTCAATGAACTTCATTGCGTATAGTCCGCATGACCAACTATGACAAGTTATTTTGATGAGTAAATAATGGCGAATGAAAGAATGAAAGCAACTCGAATGGAAAATTTTGATGTGCCTTGTACCTATCTCTTTGTTGTGGAATATCTTTGATTACACATAGCGGCCATGAGGTTACTTTGAGATTCCGTCATTTGTTTGGTTTGCCTTCTTCTGGTTCCGCATGTCGCAAGTAATTTTTCACAGCCTTTAACTATGTTATTATGGAAAACATTAAGATCATAGTTGGAAAGGGAAGCATTGAGATGTGTTGTTTAGGATCTTACTATATTTTGGAGGCTCTTCATTGAAGCATAGATTTTTTCTATCGATGCCATGGAATCTAGAATTTGAACTTTCTGTTGCTTACTATTCAGAACAGCTACATACCAGTGCTTTCCTCTATTTAATGGCATGAATATCTACACCAATTACAAAAGTTTAAATATAGTTTTAATTAAAGGTAGAAATATAGTCGTTTAAAAGTATTACCATGTCATGTTGTAAATAGTTTGCCGCAACACGAGCCCTTACGTTATGATACTTTTGTTGGCTCTTCTTTTTGCTTGAAGCATCGCCTTCCCATATCTGGCACTAAATTTCTGTTTCGAGGTAGGCTGTGCCATCCTCTCTTACTTGGTTGAGTTGTCTATTGCGTATTAATTCGGTGTATGAATCAATGATCTGTTGTTGCACACTGTGTAAGTAGGAACTGATTTGATGGTAAGGAAAGATGTGAGTAGTAAAGAAAATACTTACATTACCTTCCAACCATTTTGTTAATGAAGCAGTAGCATCGGGCACAACAAGGCAAGTCATATTTTGTTTGTATAGATCATAGTGTCCTATCTCTGCCAGCACATTATTTAGGTTAGACTTCCTAATGTATTCAATGCTCACACGTTCCTCTAAATCAAGCCCTCTGACATCTAATTCCTTAAGTGGTGTGTGATTAACAGAATCATCAAATACAAACTTGTTTTGTTTGCCATCAGTTAGGTTACAAGCCCTTCCCTGTGGATCTCTCACCTTTTCACCCGTGGGTGTTATTTCAAAAAGACTTGTCTGGGGCGAGTTAGAAGTACATCCGTGTTTGGTCTTGTCCTGCAAGGGTTTCATATAGTTTAGTGTCCTGGTGCTAAACAGAATTGGAAATGAGTAATTGTCAACATAATAGAGGAGTTTTGGTTGTACCTTCTTTCTTCTCTTTGAGGGTTCATGAATGTTAGGTGTCCATACATCTCTTCACCATCTATTTGAGTTGTCCATCCCTATCGGAGTCCTCCAATCATTTATAAGCCGATCCCATATCTAAGCCGTCTGATCCCACCCAAGCCATTAGAATCGTCCATCCCTCTCTGAGCCAACCAATCATTCCCAAGATGGCAGATGTGTCCATCCCATATCTGAGCTGTCCGATCATTCTCGAGTCATCCAATCATTCATAAGTCGATACATCTCTTCATCATCTAACTGAGTCATCCGATCATTCACTAGTTGGTAGAACCGTCCACCCCTTATCCAAGTCGTCCAATCCTTTCACTTCCTATCTGAGTCGTCCAATCATTCCCAAGATGTTAGATGCGTCCGATCCCACCGAAGACACTAGATCCATCCACTTCCTATCTGAGTCGTCCGATCATTTGTAAGTCAACGGATCTCTTTACCAAATTTCCTTCCAATATTTTTTCTTTTAAACCGTGGCTTAGATGGACGATCAGAGAACATGATTGCATTCATCTCGTCGAATCGATCGAGATAGATTATAAATCTGTCCAAGATAGAGTTTAGATGAATTTTTAGCAGACCCGATAATTTTGAGCCGTTCGATTGAACATACAGATCCAATTCCAATACGAATTAAGATTTATAAAAAAAATCCCAATTAGCCTCACGTGCGTGCCTCTCTTTTCTCTCTCCTATTCCTAATTCTTCCTCTCACCAATAGCACAAGCCGTGGCTGCCAAGCCCTGCTAGGGCAGCGCCGCCACTGCGCCTCCCTTGCCGTGGCTGCCAAGCCCTGCTAGGGGACCGCCGCCACTGCGCCTCCCTTGCCGTGGCTGCCAAGCCCTGCTAGGGGACCGCCGCTACCGCTTGCTGATGCGCCGCTGCCGCCGGGCAGCACTTCCACCGCGCGAAGGAGCCGCCGCCACACAACCAAGGGGAGCCGCCGCCGGCTGCAGCACCTTCACCAAGGGGAGCCGCCACACTACTGCAGGTATCTGGCTCGTACCTGCAACAACAAATACTAGGCCTTCAGATTTCTAATCTCAAATTAGACGAGGTAGATAATGGATTCGTAGATTCGAACACAAAGCAGCAAACCATTGGATTCGAGCCCGTCAAGAAATCACAAGTAACTCGAACTAAATCGCAGCTATGAGCCAGTGATTAACAAGCACTCTGCTCCAGCGAGTTTGAATACAAACACATACAACTAGTAAAAACTGCAATCTGATTTCTGTGTTATTTTCGTGGTTCACCTTGTGTTTCTGGACATGTCTAGCTAGATGAAATTAATCAGCTGCTCTAAGTGCTTTTTGTAATGTTGTACGGTTAGCAGGATTATCATGATTTCAATTTAAAACCATTGTGTTCTTAATTGCAGGAATAGAATAATGGGTGGCATGTGCAACACCCGTGAGGATCTAGAGGAGTATGACTTGATATTTCATTAATCTTGATCAACTGCTCCAGGAGAAGATGGAAGCGGAGATTCAGTGCATCATCCTGACAAGAGCTTCTCAAACCTGGACACCCCTATCGGAGGATCAAACAGCTCTCTATGAAGAGCAAAAGGCTCTGTCTGAGGACTACAAGCAGCTTGAACTTAAACTACGTCACGCTGAGAACAGAGCAATGTCGTTAGGAGAGACGGCGAGAAGCTGGAGGTGCAATGCAAAGAGCTCTCTGCGAGTTCGGAAATCCTGCAGCTGCAGTCTAGAGCTAGTGTATCACTGTTTTGTTTCATCCAGTTTATACTGCTGTCTAGCTGGTCGTTAATTCTACTTGGCTATCAGTGTACATTGTTTGCTGCTGGAGTTGTATGCTCAGTGCAGTTTCACTATTTAGATCTACTAGGACTGTTGTGTGATCAATTCATCATGTTCATGTCACAACAGATGGTTGCCTTCCTCAGCATGTCATGAAAAGTTCTGTGCACTTCCCTGGTTCATACTCATTTTCCTGATTACATGGGCTTATTAATGATTGATTTGTATGTTTAACAGAAGATATTTGGTCCTTACTCTGCTTGAACGTCTGCCTTGAAAAAATTGTGTTTTCGGATAACGCGATGATCATGTAATGTATTAATTGTGGTATTAATTGATGTCTCCTTTCCTTGTTCAGTACTTTTTGCTTTGGTTGTCGATTAATCGCCTCCCTCTAGTTTAAAGCAGTGGAATATATCAGTTTCTTTGACTCCCTGCGACTAAAAAGGGGCCAGTTCCAGTACTTTCCTGTTCTTGTTTTTATCGAACTATGAGTATATTGTTCATGTTTTTCTTCATCGCAGTAAACTAATTCATGCATGAAACTCACTGTTTCCGTGCCATCGTTGAAGTTCTCTGAGTGGCCAGGAATTCATGAAGGGATGGCCAGGAATTCACGTCGTACCTGATACAGAGTACGACCTTCAGGGCAAGTTGTTGAGTGCTGATACAGAGTACTGACATCTCCGGCTGGTAAGTGCTGGGAAGACGAAGAAAAAGAAATTGCATTGTAGAGTGATGTTCTTGATCAATCAAGGTAAGTGTTCAAGCTGAATATACCAGTGTGGTATTCTTCATTGTATGTCTTGTTTTATTTTGCTGAAACTCATGTCTACCAAGTTTCTTGCTTAAGCTTCTCGCCTATGAGTTGTCTATGCAGACAAGTAAATTTCTTCAAATACAAATGTCAAAATAAAGAGGAAAAATCAAACACAATGGAAATATTGTGGGACTGCCGTTCCTATGCAACTCAAAACAACCGGGAACAGCCCTCATGATTGAAAAATTATAGTGTAGAGTCTACATCAGTTACAACAAACTAACCACAAGGTGTTGCCATGACACATGACTAAAATGTACAGCAGAATTTACTCAGCTTTGATAGGTATATGTATTCAAAACAAATCCTTCTTGTTGATCTTGTTTCCGAACCTCGTATCTTTTCTGGGCTCCTTTTTTATCTGCACTATGATGGAACGAACGAATGGTCAATCAATGTAGATCACTCGCAGTTCAGTAACCCTTTCAAGAGGGTCAGCATACCCAGTATCCTTCGATAGGATATATCCCTGGTCAAGGTGAAAATGGTCACAGTAAAATCCAGCTCCACATGGATTGTTGTCTTACTTCTTCGTGCTCACTTTACCATTTGGAGATCTCCTTCCGTCAATCCCACCCAGATTTGATTGTTTACCATTTTTGATTGGAATCTGAGCAGCTCCATTCAGCTTCTTCTGTAACGGAGGTGTCTTTTTCACAGGATTTGCTCCTCTGAAGTGATTCGAAACTAGTATAACTCAGAACAGCAATGCACAAAACCTGCTAATTGCTAGAGCAATTCAATAAATAGCAATTGAACTTACCTGATGTCTGTACTTTTTACACTGTTGTTTTGGGCCTTCTTTGCAATTGAGGCACCATCATTGGCCCCGGCCGCCGCAAACTGAACCGGCAAAATAACGCACATTGTGCACGATGTTGGACACGGGTTCTGACACACGAGCGGACCAACCACGCCGGCGTGGTCTGGGGCGGCGGCGGCAGGGAGCTCGGGGCCACGAGCTCGCGGGGGCAGGCAGCAGCGCCTTGGGGCACAAGGACAGCTCGCGCGCGGCCGGCGGACCGGGGCAGCCAACCATGCCAGCGTGGTCCGGGCGGCGGCGGCAGGGAGCTGGCTCGGTGCGGAGTGAGAGAGGATAGGGATAGGGGAGCTCAGAATGAGGGGGGATAGAGGAGCTTTTCTCAGCATTTGCCTCAGATCTAGGGTACGGGGAAATAAGATTTGCTCATGCCGATCCTATCCTTTTGAATTCAACGGTAGATCTCAAATTGGTACCTTCTAAAGATTAGGAGGTACTGGTACCTCTTTGTACCTCTTCAAGGACCGGAGAAAGGCTCCTCTTTAAATGTTATAACTGGGAGCTGATAAATTTGATTAATCAGAAGCAATGATCTTACAAACACAATTATACAGCCTGCGACAATCTAAGGCAAACAAGAAAAGAAAAGAAGCAAGCCAAAAGGCTCGACGTGTAGCTAAAGTAGAGATAACGAATCTCACCAAGCGGCATAGAGGTTGAATGGCACGGCAGCACTGGGTGGTGACGTTGCCCTGAAGGAAGACGAACGTCATGGGACATTACACGCGTGCCTTGTCCGACTGCTACATCACCGAGAACGAGCGATGCAAGCAAGAACGAATGACGGGGAGGATGGAAATGGTGGCGCCAATGCTGTCATATGTGACAGGGCGTGAGGAGCTCCATGCGATAGGCCCCGCCCCTCCAGATCTGCAAATGCGTCGCCTTGTCCGATTGTGGCGCCATTGAGGACGAGCGAGGTAAACACGAATGGATGATGGGGTGGATGGGTACGGCGGCACCGATGTTGTTGTCCATGATGAGGCGTGAGGAACTCCAGGCAACAAACCCCAGCCCTCCAGATCCGCAAATGCACCGGGTGGGGTAGTGGACGAAGAGCCTCATGGGAATGATGTTGTGGCCAAAAGTCGAGCTTGGCATCACCGGATCTAGGTCGAGGAAACCGGTGCGGTACTCCTCCATGTCTAGCGTGATTTCTTAGCTTGAGCTTCCCCTTTGTCTATTTCTTCGCCATGATTTGGGAGGGGATTTGGTATTGGGATGAGAAAAACTTAGATTGGTGAAGTTCATATCTGATATTTTTCTCCGCCTCCTTTCTAATCCAGTGGCGAACTTAGAATTTTATAGATGGGTATTCAAAATAAAATTGTATTTAGCATAGAACATAAATATTCAAAATAGCAAGAAATAAAGAAGAGTGGTAGATACAAGTCAGGTCTAAAAAGAAACTGTCAAATATTTTTATAAATTTTAATTAAAAATTCATCCATGCCCTTTTAATTAAATGCTATGCCCTTGTAATTTAATATATATATATATATATATAAATGACATACGGGCCATCTTTTGTCTACGACATGTGGGTCACCTCACGCGCCACCGTGCATCAGCAAGGAATGATGCCTCTATCAGGTGTTTTGCATGTCCAGGCATGGTCTATGTACGCACATTACTATAGCAACATTTATCCTATACACGACATCCCAAACGGTTAAGAGAAAGCGTCACAGATTAGGGCCATCCGACACGGTCCCATGAGGATAACCATCTGGGAAATCATAAGACATTTAGAATAAGAACAAACCATCTGGGATAAGTCCATATCCTAGACGGTTCAAATTTTCAACCATCTATGATAACATCCGAGATGCTTAGAAATATGAACTCTCTGGGATGTTTCCTTATCCCAGATGGTTTGCCACTTCAAAAGTCTAGGATTGTTTCACATCCTAGATGGTTTATTTTCTAAACCATCTAGGATGTTTAACCCTATAGAAACTAGGACCCTAATAAACAGATCTGGGTACCATAGATCTATTAGGTTGAGCTAGCGGCTAGTGGGCGATTTGGTGATTTCGGTGACCTGGTTTGAGATTGAGCTTAGTTAGCAGAGAGTAAGGTTATCAAAGGTTAGTAATTCATTCTATATACCTTGTATGCCTCTCTATTCTTACTAATTTTTAAAAAAGAGCTAGAATAGGTTAATTCTATAGATTATGGAATTTTAGCTATCATGAATGTGTAGGCACATATGTTAGAGAGTGAAGGATATTTTAGATCAATACAAATGCTTAGGGCTTAGAATAATCTAGCAATTGTAATTTATATGCATATAATTTTCATTTTGGTGATTTAAGAGTATTATTTTTAAATTGTATTTTACATCACTATGCTTGTTATGGAGTTTGTTATGGAGAAGAGTTGATCTTAATTGTATCCTTATATTGACAATATAGATGGATCAAAGGTGAATATACAATGAGGCTCGTTACAGTAAAGCTTACATCAATGGCATATGTTCTTATCAACTGTGAGAATGATAAGATGTGGCAGAATTTGAAGCAGGTTGAGAACCACTTGATCCGAAGGGGTTTCATGAAAAATATGCAATTTGGACTAAGCATGGTGACGACGATGTGATAAATGAGGATAATGATGATAGGCCAGACATAGTCAATGATGATAGGCCAGATCACAACGATTTGCTGATGTTGATCAGACATCGGTTGATGAGGATGCCTTGGCCGATCTAGATCAAATGATGCGTGATGCAGAGAATAACCATGATGACAGATTCTATAACGAATTCTTGGTCTTTTTCGAGGACTTAGAGAAACCATTGTACCAGGGCTGCAGGAAAAAGTACTCAAAGTTGTCATCAGTACTAGAACTTTTGAGGCTGAAGGCAGGAAACAGATGGTAGTTTTACCGTGCTATTAGGTCTTTTGGCAGACATGCATCTGGAGGGAAATGAGTTGCCCACAACCACCTAAAGAGCAAAGAAGGTTCTTTGTCCATTTAGAATGCATGTCTGAAGGACTGTATTCTTTACTGTAAAGAGTATACAAACTTGTATCCATGTCCGGTGTGCAAAACATCTCTATGCAAGCGTAAGAGTTAGACAGACATCATCGACGATGGCACTAAGGTGATGAAAGGAACTCCAATAGAGATTGCTTGGTATTTGTCTGTAATTCCTCAATTGAAGCCTTTTTTTGTGGACTAAAATGAGGCAAAACTGATATGCTGGCATGCCGAGGAGCGCAAAAATGATAGAAAGCTAAGACACCCTACTGATATATCCCAGTGGAGAAATATCGATAGGAAGTACCCAAAGTTTGGTTCAGAAGTCAAGAATATAACATTTGTGCTTAGTACTAATGGAATGAATCTATTTGACAACATGAGCAACCGACGCAAAACTTGGCCCATGAATCTCTGTAATTACAACCCTCTTTCTTAGTTGTGCATGAAGTGAAAGTACATCATGATGACCATACTTATCCAAGGTCTGAAGCAACGTGAGAATGACCTTGTTTTGTACCTCACGCCATTGGTGGACGATTTGAAAATCTTACGGACAGAAGGAGTGCATGTATGGGATGCGGACAAACATGAATACTTCACCTTATGTTACTTGCTGTTCTCAATCGTCAATGATTATCCAATCTTTGGCCAATGTCAGGCCGGACTACAAAAGGATCCAAAACTTGTGTGCAATATTTGGATGACATAGCAAGTGCCTAGCTGAACAACTCCCACAAAATAGTGTACATGTGACATCGTCACTTTCTTCGGAGGAGTCACCCATACCGTAGGATGACGAGACAATTTGACAGTAAAACGAAACACGGTTCAAAACCATTACCTTTTAGCAGCGCTGAGGTGCATGAGATGGTTAAGGATATCATGGTTGTTCTTGGGAAGGGACAAAAGAAGCTGAAGAAGCCCATTGAGAAGAGTATCTGGAAGAAGAGTTCAGTACTTTGGGACCTTCTTTATACTAGAAGGATCTAGAAGTCCAACACTGCATTTATGTGACGCATATAGAGAAGAATATATGTGACAGTGCGACCAACCTCTTACTGAACATTCGTGATAAAAAAGGATGGCCTCAAGGCATGCTTGGACTTGACCGACATGGGCATCAAACCTAAGTTAGCACGAAAAAAAATCGAGAAAAGCCACAGTTACCTCTCGCCTGCTTGTTACACTTTATCCAAGGCCGAGAGAACTGAACTATGCAGCTTCTTGCATAGTGTTAAGGCTCCGTCAGGTTACTCTGTGAACATAAAGAAACTTGTTTCACTGGAAGACTTGAAAATTAATTGGCATGAAGTCTCATGATTGTCATGCATTACTCACGCAAATACTCCCAGTAGCAATAAAAAATATCTTGTTGATAAATGTTAGAGAGAAAATCAAGAGATTGTATTTTTTTTCTTTAACACAATCTCTAAGAAGATCATGGATCTCGGTGCATTGGATGATCTGCAAGAGAAGGTGGTGAAGACTCTATGCCAACTTGAAATGTATTTCCCACCATCTTTCTTCGATACCATAGTACATCTCATTGTTCACCTTGTTTACAAGATAAAGATGTGCAGGCTCCATGTTTCCACAGTTGTATCCCTTTGAGCGGTACATGAGAATTCTCAAGTCCTATGTGCAAAATCAATCTCAGCCAGAGGGCAGTATCATTGAAGGTTATGCTTTAGAAAATGTTGTTGAGTTTTGTGTTAATTACATGGCTCAGGCCTAACTGATTGGTGTGCCTCAACCTCGACATAAGGGAAGACTTCAAGGAATCCATACTCTTGGGAAAAAAATCATTCTGGACTTCTGATCATGACGGACTTGCTCGAGCCCATTTCATGGTGTTGCAACACATGAGTCTAGTTGCCTTGTATATTCAAGAACATGAGGACAAGCTAAAGAGAGAGTATCCAAAAGCGAGGGATTCTTGGAGGATGAAAGAGCACAACATTCGATTCAATGCTTGGTTCAATGAGCAAATGTGTGGGGGATTGTCTAGTGATACTTTGACATAGTTGACGAAAGGACCATCCTTTACAATTACTGCTTGGTAAGGACACGTAGTTATACATGGAAAAAGAAGCATTGTGGGGATTAAAAAATGTAGTGGACGAGGAAGAACACATTCAATTTGACGACTTGGTACCTACCAAGGATCGTATCAGGGTGGAGGAAGAACATGCAGCAGAAACTTGCTACAAACACAATGATAATTCGGAAGGGATAATTTTGTAATGGCAAAGTCGAATAACATATTTTTGTAAAGATGAATTACATATTTATGTAATGTACGAATTAAGGTGTATTTGTGGAAGAGATAGTATTGTAATGGAATGATAAATGAAATAGTTAAATAGATTCTTCGACAAAACAGTTGAATAGAACTCCATTCATTTCAAAATAGAGGTCTTTTAGCCTTTCAAAATTTTCTCAACATATAAATCATACACTTCCAATGCACTTTTAATCATCTTTTCCTAGTTTTCTTATCAACATCACTTTAGCAATAAATATTACATGCCCCAATATGGTGAGTAATTGCATATCCTAATAAATGTTGCATGTCCTAGTGCACAAGGAGTCAAGGTGCTGGAGAAGTGCTGGAAATAAAATCCTAGACAGTTCACCGTCTAGGATAGAGATCTATCCTAGATGGTTCAGAATTGCGAGCCATCTTCATAGTGGTTAATCGTTTAGGATACTGCTTATAAAAAGGCTAGCCCTCCCTTTGCACTATCCTCCTCACCGCCGCCTCCTCTCATTCGCGCCCCCCGCCGCCTCCTCTCCTCATCGTCCCACCGCCTCTTCTCATCCGCGCGCCACCACCGCCTCCTCCATCCTCCCCAAAGCCTAGCCGCGCCTCAGCGTCCTCTGCAGTGCCGCCACCAAGGAAGACTCGGCGTTTTCAAAGGTTCCGGCCACCTTTGCCACCACCCCAAGCTCCTCTACGTGTCGTTGCCGTCCCCAAGCCCTTCTACGTGTCGCTGCCGCCCCCGAGCTCCTATGCGGTCGACTCCTATACCAACTACTCCAAATCTGGAGGCATGCATCTCTATTTTGTGAATTTTGTTTTGTGCATGTGATTAGATGTGATTTGTGGCCGTGAATCTGATTGTATTATGTGAAATGAGTGCATGTGTATGTGGATAGGATTGCGTACTGTGTGAATATGAAATATGTAGATGTGAGTATAAAATCTGTGAAATCTGTGAATTTTCTTATTTCAGAGCAGAAATAAAAAATATTATTGACATAATTAATATCCTAGACAGTTCAGATGTATTGTAATCCGTCTTGGATGTTCATGTAATTCGAGATGGTTCCTCAATGTGAATCGTCTCAGGTAGTGACATATACCAGACGGGTTCTGAATAAGAACTGTTTCGGATGTATGTAATCTGAAACGATTTGTTAACCGTCTGGAATTAATGAAACGATCTATGACACATGTTTTTAGATGGTCTGTGAAACTATCTTGGATGATGATTTGAAACCGTCTGGTAGTGGTTAATAGATGACAACAAATTCAAATTCCAAGTGCGGGTAGTGTATTGACTGGCTACATTCATCGGTTGCTGCAGAGGGCAAATCTCACCAGCTCGATCACCTGTGCCATGCATTCATCCAGCGCCCATGTTTGGAGAAAAAATATATACTGTTTTGGGTAATGTTCATGCAAATTCCATAAATTTTAGTTAAATTTCATCAAACCGTGTTTAAAGCTTGGGACTTACCGGGGGTAAAAATCCGCCCCCTACAAACTTTTTCTTCGCTATCCAAAAGGTGGAGTATCGCCGATACACAAAAGACACCACCCGCGGAGCCAAACTTACTCCAACCGGACACGGGCAGAGTCTTGTCCTTGTCGGAACGAGGGTTAGGAAGCTTCTTTGGATTGTTTAAGAAACATTTGAGCACTGTCAAGCCCTGAACAGACTGCTCTAGAATGCGCTAGCTGCATGCATCATGCACGCGTACATAGCTTAGCATTAATGCAAGGTGACGATAATGTTTAAGTGGATGCACACACATCATCATCACGAGTGAGGAGCTCCAGGGTTAGTTTGAAGGAAATGAAAATACTGATTTCAAAGGATGGTTAGGCCCATGTTAATTTAAGGCCAACCATTGCGTGTCGTGGCTTTAGCTCTAGCTCATACCAAAAATTATACTGTTCTGCGTGCGCAAAAGATGATACTTTAATAGGAAGCCTACATTAGTTTGTTCGTGGTCACTTTCACAAGATCGTGCGCAAAAGATGCTAATTTAATTCTTTATTTCTAGGAATTAAGAGTTCAAGCATGATATGCACTGGGCAAGTTGTAAGAAAAGCTTGCAAAGAGAAATATGCTAATCTTAACGCGCAACTTACACAAAAAGAGGTCAAGGAGGAATTAACAACATCAACATGTTGACAACCAAATCATGGGATAGTCCAACCAGTATGGTCCTCTGATTATTTCTAGCTAACGACAAGAGTTTGACGGCCACAACCGTTGGTTGGGTGAGTTATTCGCTTAGATTTTGCATTATGGTTCGAAATCTAGGATTTGGTCTCGTGGTATGTGAGTTGTGACTTTTTTTATCTTCTTGACTGGCTTATGATTCAAAGAAGTCAGAAGTTGAAAAGTAAATAGAGCGGTAGCAAGAAGCTTCCTCAAACTACCATCATTAGCAGGAAGATAGTCTCAGCCAGCTCACGCCCCCGATCGGCCCGGATCCGGCGACGCCGACCTCCCCTGCCCCTTCACCACCTCGGATCCGGCGACCCAGCGCTCGCCCCCGCCGTCGCCATCTCGCCTCCACCTGCCCGCCACCACGAGCTCTCGGGCCGCCTCCAAGATCTGCCCAGCCGCCAGCGCCCACTCCCTCCTCCTCCCCAACCTCCAGCACCCGCTCCTCGTCCGGCCGACCCCGTCGCCAACGCTCGCCTTCGGCGCCACCGCCGCCAGCGTCCGGCCCCGCTACTGCCTCCCTCCCCCGTCCACCTCTGTGCCCGGCCCGCCGGTGCCCAGCTCCTCGTCCCGCCGCTGCTGAGCCCTGCTCCGGCCGCCTCCGTGCCCGGCCGGCCACCGAGACCCTCCTCAGTGCTCTGGCCGCCTCAGTGCCCAGCTCGGTCCGAAGGTTTTTTTTCGTTTCTTCAATTTAATGTACAGAGGATGCTGCGATTGTGATGCACAAAAATTGGTGTACATATTGTTAGTCGCTGAATTCTTACTCTTGGTAGGAGCAGAACTCTCACACTCATCGAGAGAGGATGACACTAGGAGTTGGGGCAATTTTCTGTTTTATTTCTCAATGCCATGCTCACCTGAGGGGTTGGGGATACATTATTTATAGGCTGCTAGCCAGCCAAGCATATGCCAAGATGCTAGTCTAAGATGCTAGTCTAAAGTGCTAAAGTGCTGTCCTATGCTAGTCCAAGATGCTAGTCTAAGATGCTAGTCTAAAGTGCTAAAGTGCTGTCCTTCAGCCAGCCCCACAAAGACCATGAGACTTATCCATCATTCTCCCCCTAAGTCTTGTGCGTCGTCTTGTGGGAAAGTTGAACCATCCCGGTCCTGGAGCAGAGCTCAAGGAACCTGATCCTCCCAAGGGGCTTGGTAAGCAGGTCCGCAAGCTGGTCCTTGGTGTTGATGTAGCTCGCCTTGATGCTCCCTTCCTCCAAGCAGCCTCGGATGAAGTGGTACCTCACCCGGATGTGCTTACTCCGTTCATGAAAAACGGGGTTCTTTGCCAGGGCCAGAGCGGACTTGCTGTCCACTCTGAGCTCCACTGCTCTAGTGTCGCTGCCGAAGAGATCACCAAGCAGACGAGCGAGCCAGAGCGCCTGAGTCGAGGCAGTGGAGGCTGCTATGTACTCGGCCTCGCAGCTGGACAGGGCCACCACCTGCTGCTTGACCGACTGCCAGCTAACGAGGCACTTGCCGAGGAAGAAGAGGATCCCGCTCGTGCTCTTGCTGGTGTCGACGTCGCCGGCGTGGTCGCTGTCGCTGTACCCGACGAAGTGTGCCGCCCCAGGGCACCTAGGGTAGTAGAGGCCGTGGTCGAGAGTCCCCGCAACGTAGCGGATGATCCTCTTCACAGCCTGCTGGTGCTCCGTCGTCGGTCGCTGCATGAACCGACTAACGTAGCCGACGGAGAATGCCAAGTCCGGCCGTGTGTGGGCGAGGTAGCGAAGGCTCCCCACAAGACGCCGGTACTGCGTAGCGTCCACCTCCTCCGCCGTGCTGTCGCGGCTCAGCTTCAGCCTCTCCTCCATCGGAGTGAGAGCTGGGTTGCAGTCGGTGAGCCCAGCTAGCTCAACGACGCGCTTGGCGTAGGCGGTCTGTCGGAGCGTGATCCCGGAGTCATCCTGGTGTACCTCGATTCCCAGATAGAAGGAGAGAGGCCCCAGGTCACTCATCTGGAAGGTGGCCTTCATTTCTTCCTTGAATGCCGCCACCTCCGCATCCTTGGTGCCGGTGATCACCAAGTCGTCGACGTAGACACCTACCAGCAGAGCAGTTCCTCCACTGCCCCGTCGGTAGATGGCCGCCTCGTGCGGGCTTTGCTCGAAGCCCATCCCCTTTAGCGTGGAATCCAACTTGGCATTCCACGCCCTCGGTGCCTGCCGCAAGCCATAGAGGGCCTTGCGCAGGCGGAGCACCTTGCCCTCCTTGCCGGGGATCGCAAATCCCGGCGGCTGGTGCACGTAGACCTCCTCCTTCAAATCGCCGTTAAGGAACGCTGACTTGACATCCATGTGATGAACACGCCAGCCCTCCTGGGCAGCTAGCGCAAGGAGGAGTCGCACGGACTCCATCCGTGCCACGGGAGCGAAGGCGTCGTCGAAGTCGACCCCCTCCTGCTGCACGAAACCTCGTGCCACCAAGCGAGCCTTGTGCTTGACGATGGCGCCGGCTTCATCCCTCTTCAGCTTGTACACCCACTTAAGGGTGATCACGCGGTGACCACGAGGAAGGTCAGCAAGCTCCCAGGTGCGGTTCTTCTCAACCACATCCATCTCCAACTGCATCGCGGCGCGCCATGCCGCGTGTTTCTCGGCCTCTGCAAACGACCGAGGCTCGCCGTCGTCACACCCAAGGTGCAACTGCGCCTCCAGGTCGTGGGGCACCAGTTCCGGCACCGGCTGGTTGCCGAGAAGGTTCTCCATCGTACGGTACCGCAACGGCTCGCCGTCGTGGTACGCGTCGATGCGCTCCTCGTCGTGAGAGAGCGGAGTGGCGAGCTCAACCGGGCTGTGCTCGACACGAGCTGGTGGTGGAGTAGACGTGCCCGGAGAGGTGCCTGTCGGTGCTGGAGTGCGTGGCGTTGCCGGCTGTGGTGGAGCCGGCGAAGAACTCATCACAGCCGAGGTCCTGGCTGGAGAGCGTGGTGCTGTCGGAGTAGCAGGCGCCGGGGACGGTGGAGGCTCGGGGACTGGGGTAGACGCCCTCGTCGGAGAAGAGCTGCCTACTCCCCCAGCTCCCTTGAAGTGGACGTACTCGACAGTGAAGTCGTCGTACGTCGAAGCCGAGCCGTCGTCCACCGCCTTGTCCCACGCCCATCCTCGCCCTTCGTTGAACACAACGTCGCGCGCCGTGCGCACACGCTGTGTCTTCGGGTCGAGGATGCGGTAGGCCTTCGAGCCCTCCGCGTAGCCGATGAACACTCCCGGAGTGCTCCTGTCGTCGGGCTTGCTGATGTGGCCAAGCTCCTTGGCGAACGCGAGGCAGCCGAAGACCCGCAAGTGGGAGACCGCCGGCTTGCGCCCATGCCAAGCTTCGTACGGCGTCTTGCCGTCGAGTGCCTTGGTAGGCGAGCGGTTGAGGATGTAGACGGCCGACACCACAGCCTCTCCCCAGAAGACAGCCGGCATCCCCCTCTGCTTGAGAAGGGCCCGAGCCATCCCCACAACCGTCTGGTTGCGCCGCTCGACGACGCCGTTCTGCTGCGGGCTATACGGCGCGGAGTAGTGGCGTTGAATGCCCTGATCAGCGCAGTACGACGCGAATTCAGCCGCCGTGAATTCGCCGCCGTTGTCGGTGCGCAGCACGCGCAGCTTGCGGCCGCACTCCGCCTCCGCAGCAGCCTGCGCGCGCCTGATGGCGTCCGCAGCCTCTCCCTTGCTGCCGAGGACCATCACCCACATGTAGCGGGAGAGGTCGTCGACGAGCAGCAGGAAGTAGCGTCGTCCTCCCGGTGTGGCCGGTGTCACCGGGCCACACAAGTCCCCGTGCACAAGCTCGAGCCTCTCCTTGGCTCGAAAGCTCGCCCGCTGGGGAAAGGGGAGTCGCCTCTGCTTCGTCAACACGCAGACGTCGCAGAGCTGCTCCACGTGGTCGAGGCACGGCAGGCCTCGCACCATCTCCGTGGCACTAAGCCGCTTCAGGGCCTCGAAGTGAAGGTGCCCAAAGCGCTCGTGCCACTACCACGCCTCGTCGTCTCGACGAGCAGCGAGACAGAGGGGTTGTGCCACCTGCACGTTGAGGACGTAGAGTCGATTTGCGCTTCGGGTTACCTTGGCAAGAAGGCGACGACGGCGATCCCAAATCCTCATGACTCCATCCTCAATTACCACGCGCGAACCATGCTCATCCAGCCGTCCCAAGCTGATGATAGAGTTCCTCAACGCGGGGGATGTAGTAGACTTCGGTGAGCAGTCTGTGCTCACCAGACACGGCGGTGAAGATGACGGAGCCGACGCCCTTGATCTCCACGCCAGAGGCATCTCCAAACTTGACGGAGCCTCGGACGCTAGGGTCAAGCTTGGTGAAGAACTCCCGTCGACCGGTCATGTGATGGGTGGCGCCGGTGTCGAGGCACCACCCGTCGGTCTTGTCGTTGTCGGAGCCGTCGCCGAGGAGGGCGTGTGCTTTTGTCTCGTCAAGGTGGAGGAGAGCCGCTGCGGCCGGTGCCGCTGGAGGTAGCTCGATGCTTGCATGTGCCATGAACAGAGCCGGCTCCTCCTCCTCCGCCTGTGCGACGTGGGCCTGGCCGCGTCGTGGCTGTCGACAGTCCTTGGCCCAATGGCCAAGCTGGCCGCAGTTGTGGCAGGTGTCGTCTCGTGCCGGCTTATGCTTGCCGGCGGCGCCGTCCTGGGCCCCTCCGCGGGCATCACCCTCGGCACGTCCTCGCGCCCCGGCCTGGGCGTCTCTGCGCGCCTTGCGCGGCTTGCCACGCTTGCGGCCGCCTGTCGCAGAAGAAGGCTCCCCCTTTTTCCGGTCACCTTGGCGGGCATCCCACTGCTCCCGAGTGAGAAGGAGCTTCCCGCCAGTGGTGATGGGCCCCGAGAGAGGCTGTGGCTCATCGCTGTCGACGACCTTGAGGCGACCTATCGCCTCCTCGATCGACATCGTGGAGAGATCCAGCAGAGACTCGATCGAGCGAGCCATCTGCTTGTACTTCTCGGGGACGCAGCGGAAGAGCTTTTCGACAGCTCTCTCCTCGCCGTAGGTGTCATCGCCGAACTGCACCATCTTCTGCAACAGAGTGTTGAGACGGAGAGCAAAGTCATCAACGTCCTCACCTGGCTTGAAGGCCAGGTTCTCCCACTCCTTGCGAAGTGCCTGCAGTGTGGACTTGCGGGCACGGTCGCTGCCGATGCGTGCCGCAGCGATGGCGTCCCAAGCCTCCTTGGCAGTCCGCTTGTTGGTAAGCGAGAACTGCATCTCGGACGGGACTGCAGCGATGAGAGCATCCAGCGCCCGTCGATCCTGGTCGTAGTCGACGTCGCCGTACCGGACTGCCTCCCACATGTGCCGCACCTGGAGCTTTACCCTCATCACCGCAGCCCACTCGACGTAGTTGGTCTTGGTGAGGGTAGGCCACCCACCGCCGGGGCCGACGTCCCTGACAACGGCCTGGAAACCGTGGTAACCATGGTACCGATCCGGGGAGAGAGAGCCACGCTGCCTGTGAAGGTCGCGCTCTCCATCGACCCGTCCGCCGTGCGCGCCTCCTCCATGAGCGCCGCCAGCGCGTCCGCGCCTGTCTGGGCTGCCGCCGCGCTCGTGGGCGTGCGCGGCTGCCCCAGGAGCGCCACCGCCGTGCGCGCCTCCTCCAGGAGCGCCGCCAGCGCGTCTGCGCCTGTCCGGGCTGCCGCCACGCTCGTGGGCGTGCGCGGCTACCCACTGCGCCGCCTGCGCTCGCGCTGCCTCCCTCTCTAGCAGCTCGAGGTCCGCGTCGGCGGTGTCATCAGCGGAAATGGAGCTGCCGGTGCTGCTGCGCAGAGCCTCGACCTCCGCTGCCGCCGCACGCGCTGCATCCGCCGCCGCCGCTGCTTCCGCCTCCGCTCTGGCTGCTGCCAGCTCCGCCGCTGCCAGCCTCGACGCCCTTGCCGCCGCCGCAGCGGTCTCTGCCGCCGCTCGCTCGCGTTCTTCTGCCGCGGCAAGTTCGGCCTCCTGCCGACGCCGCGTGCTCGAGGCGACCGAGCGCTGAGACTGCCCTGCGGACATGACACGCTACCGGGTGGCTGCTGCGTGGGGAGAGGGCTGCTTCAGACGAGCTGCTGCTCGTCTGCGCGGGGGAGGAGTGAGCAGGAGCGGCCGGAGCTGCTGCTCGCAACTGGGGCTGTTGTGTGGTTGGGAGAGGGGATGAGCAGGAGATGCTTAGGCTACAGGATAGTACGGCTCTGATACCAGTTGTTAGTCGCTGAATTCTTACTCTTGGTAGGAGCAGAACTCTCACACTCATCGAGAGAAGATGACACTAGGAGTTGGGGCAATTTTCTGTTTTATTTCTCAATGCCATGCTCACCTGAGGGGTTGGGGATACATTATTTATAGGCTGCTAGCCAGCCAAGCATATGCCAAGATGCTAGTCTAAGATGCTAGTCTAAAGTGCTAAAGTGCTGTCCTATGCTAGTCCAAGATGCTAGTCTAAGATGCTAGTCTAAAGTGCTAAAGTGCTGTCCTTCAGCCAGCCCCACAAAGACCATGAGACTTATCCATCACATATTTGGTGTGTGTATATATGCTTAGATTGATGTATATGGATGCTTGTATAAGATAGATGAAATTTTTTTGTATAGTGATTATGTATATATGTACCGTTGCAAAATATTGTTCTATATACTGAGGTTTGTGATTGTGTTGCTTCGAGGCAAAAATTCAATGTGTATGGATGCATTTACTGAGATTTGTTATTTGTGATTATGTTGCTTGGAATTTTAGAACACTCTGTAGACTACATCAAATTTCACATGTTGATTTGGTGCTCAAACCAAAAGTAGATTGAATGAGTGCAAATCTGACAGGGAATACCGTTTGTAGTTGTGTAATTTCTAGTCTTGGCTACACATATGGCAGCTTCAGACTAGAAATGTTCGACTCATGGTTCTTTCTCCAAATTGTTGAAGCACATAATGGGGTTAAGATACAGAAGCTTTGTGCGCATTGCAGGTTTCCTTTGTTATGCTCACTAGGCAGTACACTTTAAATTTGTTAATGTGGACTAGAGTTGCTGGGCACACTGATGTTTATTTGTTTTGTGGAGTTGCTTCTTAATGAGTCTGAAATCACCTTAGATGATGCCAATGCATTGCATTATGCTGCTGCTTACTGCGACTCAAAAGTATTGTGAACAAGATGAAATGATGATTAATTGAAAATATAAAGTGGTGAATATTGTGAACAAGATGAAATGGTGTTTCTATCTGTACTCGGATATATACAAACTGATAGTTAGGTTTTTTTATATATGCAAGGCATATATAACGTAAAATATACACTTGCATGGTTAGGTTTTTTATGTACGATTTCTTATTGAACACATGTACTCCCTCCATCCGCAAATGTAAGGTATGCACGGAATTTAATATTTAAGTTTGACCAACAATTGAGTTAATAATATTTTAGTTATGTGACACAAAAGTGGTATCATTGGATTTATATTTAAACGTATTTTCAAATGGTATCACTTTTGTGTTATAGAATTCAATATTATTGGTTTAATTATTGGTCAAAGTTGAACCTAAAATTCCTTGCACGCCTTACATTTGTGGACGGAGGGAGTACCTTTTGTCTATGTAAATAGCTAAAACAGTTTAAAAAAAAGTATTAACCATTAAACAGAGCATAAACAGTTCAACTGCATGCTAAAACAGTTCAAAAGAACGATATTAACCATTAAATAGAGCATAAATAATTCCAGAGATATTATAGACATTACACCGTTCATCATAGGAAATAAGTTAATATCTCAGAAGCTGAAAAGAAGGGAATTATAGCTTATCAGGGTTTTCTCCAACCGCAGTTTCTGTGGGCAGTTAAGCCTAAATCGAAAAGAAAGGGGCATATATGTAAGGTGGCAGGTGGATCAGGCCATTGGGCCATCCCACTTAGTTAAAATACTTCCAACTCAGTTTAGTTGTTCATTCCGTATATATGTATTTAGAATTTTCTCAAGCAATTGAACTAGGATGGGTCACTAACGGCTCGTCCCAACCCATTTGTGCTCCTAATGATGAATACAATTGTCCTCGACTCACTCTAGAAGAAGAAGACGTAGCTCGTTCTCAACATAATCAAATAGTACAAATAAAAAGATGTCTTTTGGCATGGAATAAACAATAAGGAAAAACACTCTCTCACGGTCACACGGAAGAGAAGAACATCGAGGCTCAAGTGGGTCTCTCCAGTTAATTGATACAGAGCTGCATACATGGAAGAACGAGGTTATTGATCGGTTATTCTTTGAGCATGATGCTGAGGAGATTAAGAAGATTAAGCTACCTAATTATGCCGGGAAGGATTTCTTAGCTTGGCATTATGAACGTACAGGTGTTTTTTCTATTCGGAGTGCGTATAACTGGCTGTCCAGTTACTGGACATGGAAGATGGCCTAGGGTCAAATTCGAGGAACCCCGATAGTGAAAGAAAACTTTGGCAGAACCTGTGGAAGATTGATGTCCCTTAGAAAGTACATGTCTTTGGATGGAAGCTTATTAACGATGGCTTGCCGAGGCGGGTTAAACAAGTTCAGGCGAAAACTGGAGCTGCAACGCACTTGTGTGGTGTGTGGCATCACGGATGAGACGATTTTCATGCGCTAGTCTGTTGCTCACATGCTTCTGCAATGTGTCATGCCATGAGGGATAAGTGGCCGTTACCAGCGGCGTCTCTTCTGGCAGATTCGGGCCCGGACTGGTTTTTATTGTTGCTCGATACGCCAACTGCCGAAGAATGGATGTCCTTGTTGCTACTGTTCTGGAGAACCTGGTCTGCGTAGCACGATCACCCACGAGTCTGGGCTGTGAAGTTCCTTGTTGATTACAGCAGCGTCCTGATGATGTCAAGGGTAAAAGCGTGCTGGCAATCAACTCTGGACGCAAGTTCTTGTTTGTGAACCTGGTGCCGCGCGTAGCAAAGTGGACATTTCCCTTCTAGGCTGGTACAAAATTATTCAGAGGGAGTTAATCTCGCGGGGCGGCGGGGTTAGCAGGGACGACAAAGGCGTCGTAATTCTGTCAGCTTGGCGTTCTGTGACCAATGCCAATGATGCTCAGCAAGTGGAGGCGATGGCCGTTTCTGAAGGGCTGAAGCTTGGTTCTGAAAGGTTGCAGGTGCCAGTGATTCTTGAGAGCGATAGTCTCACTGTGGTCAATGCTCTCAAAGGCATAGATCATCTTGTGTCTGAAAGTGCTTTTATCCTGAAAGATGCCCTTGTGTTTGGTACAGGTCTGCCTTCTTTGAAGTTTGAGAAAGCAAAGAGAGAGCAAAATAGTGTATGCATATATGTTTGCACAACTAGCGAAACTTTCAAGTCTGTATGAGGTTCGGTTACACACCGTGCCTAGTTGTGTCGAGATTGATTGCTCAAGATTATAATCATATATCTGAGTAATCAATAAAGCTCTCTCTTCTTATTAAAAACAAAAAGAAATAGGGCTGAGTGACATGGAACCCTATATAGAAGTAGGATATATACCCACTCATTCACAAAAAAATAACCAGCCTAAATTTAAACAACTCTAAAAATATAATAAAAATTGGAAAGTAAACAAAAAAAGAGAGGCTCGGAGCACTAGTGGCGTCCGTCAGACGGCAATGTATTAGGATCATCACAGTAGCAGCCAAAGACAAACGGTGGAGGGTAACGTGATCAGATCAGACTCGAAGGAGTCTATCGAACAACAGGTTGCAAAGAAACTCACAACATCCAAGGAAAATAGAACAAGAAACAAATATCCAATGTAGATTTTGGATAAACATTCAGCCCAATCGAAGAGGAAAAAGGTAAGAAGCCAAATGAAAATCCACCTATTGGTTGCACCGTCATAAGATTGACAGTACACCATGGCCCATTGCTCTTGAATATGCATTCTCGATAGATAAGTAGACCCACAATCTGAAAATATTGTTGGTAGATATTGTACCTTCAATTATCGAGTATCGCCGGCAGCTTACTGTCGCTAATACTAAATTATGGTGTAGTGCGAGTCTACCTCACCTGCTAGCCCATTGTTCCTCAAATTAGCCAAACCGTTGTTGAAGAAATTCTAGATTATCGATTTCCAGATATAAACTTCCGGACGTAGCGAGAACCGTTTTGGTATCTTGACCAATCATTGATCTCTGCATTTCCGTAGTGTTTAACCCTTGATACTCTAGTACTCTTTCATTGTTTTCTTCAAAAAATATACTCTTTCATCGGACGGGTTAATGCAGGCTAATACCTAGATGATCTTCGTAAATTCCAGTAAGGATATATATGCAGGCATTCGTGTTGGCGACACGTCTATAAAGTACACTAATAACTAATCTACTGGTGATATTTTCATATTTTTACTCAAGATTTGCTTTTCATCAAAACCTCTTTAGGTATTGAACTCTTAAAAAATGTGTACGAGGATACTCGGGATAAATAGAACGGAGGTTTCTTTCTTGGACTTTAGATTACACAGCGATCGTGTCTCATATTGTATTATGTAGCGATGGCTCAACAACCTCCCCACACCTCGGCCTGCACATGTTGGGTCTGACAACCTACCTCCCGCCTCAGCCCACGCATGTTAGGCTGTCCAAAACATTCATCTCAAGCCAGCACGCAGGAAACGGAGCTTAGTTTGCATGCCATGTACTATCATACGAAAAAGCTAATGTTATTTAAGATTTTCTTAAATTCAAATTTTAAAATATTTTATCTCTTGAACCATTAGTCCGATTGACAATTCACTTTCACCATTGAGTTAGTCGTGACAAGAGATTGAAAATTAAATTCTATATTGAAGCCAACTGGGATCTAGTTTTGAAACTCTCATCGAGACGAACCCAACCGTGCAAACAGATCAGGAATTGGATTAACAGTTTAAGCGTTATTGCATTTATAAGTTTTGATTTTGAAAGAATCTCGTTAATGCTACCTTTTCATAGTCTGACTTGTATGTGAATCTGCAATCCTTGGTAAACTATTTGGTGTGCACATAACAATTTTACAGCAATTGTTGAGATATACATAATAATTTGAGGTACTCTCGCCACTGTGCAGCTACGAAGGAAGCGGTGAAAAATATTGCATTTGATGTAATTAATCCCTAGATCGGACAGACGGAAATAAGTCACTGGTTAAGATAAACTGGAACAGGTGCCTTAGTTAGATTTTCTGTTTTTTGTTAGCGTGGACTGGCTTGGTATCTTTGAGACTTTGACTGAGCAAACCAAAATCATAGGTTGGCCATAGGGTTTGGTGGGCATAGATTTTGTTTTATCTTTTGAAGCAAAGATATAGAAAACTGCAACCCGGCCCCACCCACCTCACCGAACACCTCTTTGGCGGGTACGGGTCCCTGTCCCGCACCCAACTCCTCCCCTCCGATCACGCTCCACCGTCCGATCCCATCTGACGGCCGCTCGCTGGGCCTCACGCACCGGACCCGTGTCACCGCCCGGAACCCGCGCAGCTCCCTATATAAAACGCGGGCCACGACGCCACGACTCTCCTGCGTCGGCGAAGCGGGTTTCGGATCTCATATACCATTCTGCGCTGTAACGCCGTCGTCGTCGTCCCTGCCCCTTCCCCTCCCTCCCACCTCGCGCCGCCGCCGTCACAAGCGAAGGTGAAACGCCGCCCCCACTTCCGCCGTTCCTATTTTTCTGGAGGTGCTAATCTTGCTTGCGGTGCTATGCTCGTTTCGATCTAGTGCGTGCGTCGTTCTCCGCCGTAGACTGTTCTTTTGTTTCGTTTTTTTCCTTCTCCTTTCGCCATTACGTGTTTCTTAGTGTTTGTGTTGCGTGGGTTTAGTAACGGCCACTTCTTGATTCGTCGCCACGGTTTTCTGGGGCGAGATTTGCGGTTATTTCCGGGTCAATTTGTTGCCTAGCGCGCGTGTTGACTCGGTATTAGAACGTTAGATTCGTAATGGGCAGCTAGATCCTCGTGATTGGGGGGATCTGGGGACCCTTTATCTTGCGAAGAACAAGTTCTTGGATTGGTTGTACTGCAGCAGTTACTGTTTGGAAGGTTTAGCGTTAGTGTGCTCGGAGATTTGTCGTGCCTGTTGCATTTTCTCTTAGTGCTGAACACTGAATCGCGCGGAGTGGTTTGTTGACAGTGCAACTGGATAGCATATGCTGAATTATAGTGGATTCTATTATTTTTTGAAGCTTGTCCTGTTAGGAATAGAGCCTGTCAGGTCCTTTAGGTGCATTCTGTGATGCCGATGCTGATTCGCAGGTTGCAACCATAGGGAGTTGAGTGCGATGGCCAATGGGTGATTCTTTTGTTACTAGAATCCTGTCCTGTTTGGACAAGTTGATGCTTTTAGACTGGTTCAAGTAGGTTTTGGTATATATTCCTTATGCCTGCTGCCCACTTGTTGCAATCGGGGAGGACACTGACATGGGCACAATAATGCGAATTGGATGAGATGACGTGAGAGCTAACATTTACGCTTTTTAAGAAAATTGACTCAGTTTCATAAAAATTCTCCCCAACATTACGAGGCTGTGTGTGTCTCATATGGAAAAATTAGGGTCCTGTGCCTTTTGTTTTGGCCTGGCGTTTACCACATGGACAATTGGATAAGTCCAATGAGTTGGAGCATTTGTGTGTTCGACAACCCACTCGCTTAAATTTGACTAAGAGCTTGAAGAAGACAACTAAATTTTTTTCAAGACACTAGTGATCACAGGGTTTAGTCAGGTACTGTCCAGAGTGTACTTCACACTGGATTACCAGGTAGTCAGTTGCATAGCCTACTAATAGTTTTGGGGTATTCTCTTGTTATCTTTGTCGCGTTTTTAGAGAAGATGAGATGCTTGTGCATGCATTGACTTTCTTGTCATCCAGCTTCACTTTCATTGGAAGAGTAATTTCGATATATGTCAATCATCACATTGTTTATTTAAAGCAATCTTAATGGCCTGTGGACTCTGGATTGTTTTCTTTAAAAATTACTTCAGATACAATTTGTGTTCTGAGATACATCACCATTTTATGCAGGTCAAAGAAGATGGCTGAAGTTGAGACCTTCCTCTTCACATCCGAATCTGTCAATGAGGGACACCCTGACAAGCTCTGCGACCAGATATCTGATGCGGTTCTAGATGCATGCCTTGCTGAAGACCCTGACAGCAAGGTTGCTTGTGAGACATGCACCAAGACCAACATGGTAATGGTCTTTGGTGAGATCACTACCAAGGCCAATGTTGACTATGAGAAGATTGTCAGGGATACTTGCCGTGGCATTGGTTTTGTGTCTAACGATGTAGGGCTTGATGCCGACCACTGCAAGGTGCTTGTCAACATTGAGCAGCAGTCACCTGACATAGCACAAGGTGTCCATGGCCACTTCACCAAGTGCCCTGAGGAGATTGGTGCTGGTGACCAGGGGCATATGTTTGGATATGCAACTGATGAGACTCCTGAGTTGATGCCCCTCAGCCATGTTCTTGCTACCAAGCTTGGTGCTCGTCTCACTGAGGTCCGCAAGAACGGGACCTGCCCATGGCTGAGGCCTGATGGGAAGACCCAGGTGACTGTAGAGTATCACAGTGACAATGGTGCCATGGTCCCTGTACGTGTTCACACCGTCCTCATCTCTACCCAGCACGATGAGACTGTGACCAATGATGAGATTGCTGCTGATCTGAAGGAGCATGTGATTAAGCCCGTTATCCCGGAGCAGTACCTTGACGAAAAGACTATTTTCCATCTCAACCCATCTGGTCGCTTTGTCATTGGTGGACCTCATGGTGATGCTGGTCTCACCGGCAGGAAGATCATCATTGACACCTATGGTGGCTGGGGAGCCCATGGTGGTGGTGCTTTCTCTGGCAAGGACCCAACCAAGGTTGACCGCAGTGGAGCATATATCGCAAGGCAGGCAGCCAAGAGCATCGTCGCCAGCGGCCTGGCCCGCCGCTGCATAGTCCAAGTGTCTTATGCCATTGGTGTACCAGAGCCGCTTTCGGTGTTTGTCGACACGTATGGCACAGGCAAGATTCCTGACAAGGAGATCCTGGAGATCGTGAAGGAAAACTTTGACTTCAGGCCAGGGATGATCATCATCAACCTCGACCTGAAGAGGGGTGAGAATGGCCGCTACCTCAAGACGGCGGCGTACGGACACTTTGGCAGGGATGGCCCGGACTTCACTTGGGAGGTGGTGAAGCCCCTCAAGTGGGAGAACCCTTCTGCCTGATCAAACACTCGCAGAGACAGCTCCATTTTGGAACATTTACCTATCACTGTGATGTTATCTCTGGTCTTATCCTACCGACCACAGCAAGTAATCTCTCTATTGACTGCTCTAGTAGCACGTGTGTGTAAGGCTTTATTCCTAGTGTTTATGTGTTAAAGGAGCTTGTATTGTGGGTGTGCTGCTCATGTAGTGGTGAGGAAAAAGACAGAAACTATCTAAGAAATGAAACTTGCTACTTTTTGGTTATCATCTTATGTTAGTACAATTCTGTTCACCATGATTGCAGCATCTTTGGCCTGTGGGCGTATCTCTTTTCTTCCGCTTCAGGTGGTGGTTTGCCCCTAAGACTAGCGTGCCTTGATCAGATCACCGATAGTTGGTTCGGAGCTGTTGCGTCACCTAAGAAAATGATGGTGATCTGACTAACAAGACCCCTTTTTTGGGTGAGATTTTGGTTGCCTACCATGCTACTCAACCTAGATCTTACCGAGTTTTGTTATCAAACATATAATCTGTCAAGCCTTCCTAGCTTCCGACAAAAAGCATAAATAGTTCTAACCTCCAAGCTATCATGAGCAAGCCGGCTATCATCAGCAAGCCAGACACCTTGCTTGAAATTCAGCCAGTGTTCACAGGCGCGAGGCAGGCGGCGGCAGACCAGTGCCTAGCAGCCACCTGAGCGAGACAAATCGACTAGGCGGGGAATGCGGGTACCTGGACGTTGGCTGCGCGGCCGCATCTTGGAATACTGATTTCAGTATGATCCAAATCGTTGCAGAATTGATACACGTATTTAGCTTTCTGCTCTAAGATAGTGTCAGTAGTACTATTAAGAACAAACATAGTATCTTCATCTATATCCCGTTTGATCTTGTTTCTCTCAATCACAGCCAGGATGCATATGCAATGGAATGGCAGTTCAGCATTGCAAAGCTTGTACAATAAACAGAAATTGGACTTCGTTCTAAGAAGTCTGTAATTTACAAGAATCTGCACATTACTCTGAGCACAAGCAATTTCAGTGAATACACTGGCACAACTAAAATTTCTTGGCATTCTTTATCACTTGGGGCCTGAACGCAGGGAACTCCAGAGGAAAGGACCCCTCATGCCACTAATCTGCGGCAAGCTCTGCATGATCAATCCTACACAGACGCAGACAGCAGCAACGGCAACCAAGGAGAGCACCGCAGGCCTGTTCGATAAAAACTTGTTCGGACGGGGACGGTAAGCAAGGTGCTGGAGCTGGACATACTGTCTGCAGCTCGCTGGTCGCCTCTCACTCCGTTGGCTTTTCTCCACATCAAATGCAGTTTGATTAGTAGACTTCGATCGACCCGAGTGCTTTTCTGTGATATCAGTCGTGGATCCGCTGCTGGGCATGGCAACAGACACATGAGCTTTGAGTAGCCTGCTGTCAATTTTGTTCTGGACCATCTGGATGTAGGATGTGTGGCCTCTCTTCCGAGCGTAATCCTCTGGAGTGAAGCCAGTAGTATCACGGGCATTCTTCCACGTTTTGATTCCCAGCTGTTGCGTTTAGGCAGAGTTCAGAAACCAGAAAAAGAAAACACCGGGGATTGTCCATGACAAATTCCCAAAGAGATGAGAAGGTGAAGGTAAACATTTTGATCTACCAACAATCCCAAACAGTTATCTAACCTTCAGGACTTGAGTATCACACAAACTATGTTTCGACAAAATTCCTTTCGGTTCTTATAAAGATGTAGAAAATGAATTGCTGTATGACTGTGGCTTCAGAAGAAAATGTTTTTGAGTGCAGAACTAGGTTGTTGCACTGAATGTTGGTTTACTATATTTCCCAAAGAGAGGCACACTAGGAATCAGAAATTTCAAGCTGCTTTTAATGTAGTTGTGTAATTTTGATAAAGGAAGCCAAGACAGGTAAGAAAAGGGAATATATTTATCAATTCAATAAATACATTCACCATGGCAGTTAGAGTAAATACCTGCTGAGGATCATTAGTTAAAGCATCTAAAACACCAGAAGCGTCACTGATAGTGGCTGCAATATGAAGAGGTGTAATATTTGATGGACCAGTTATGTCAGGTGTGAACAAGAACCGAACTGGAGCCACGGCTCCACTGTTGACCGGTGCAAAATTTGTTGTGTATCTTAACAGAAACTTAACCAAATGCTTCGACCGTTTGTTGACAGCTGTGAATACTAAATTTTCTCCCAGTGCAAATTCAACTGGTGTGGGGACATCTAGATCAATATTACCCTGGAACAAGGTGTCCAGGAAGCTTCTTTAGAACAGCACACCATTCCTGATCAATCGCAAAGGATAGCAGCCATCTAAATCTTGCAACAGGAAAACCCTGAGTGCAATATTGTGGAGTCTCAGATGCAGCTCGTCTGTGGTTCGTTTGAAGAAGCCAACCTATTTCTTGTAAAAAGTTTAAGGATCGGTCCCGAGAAGCCATCAGATCCTCTCTTCCTTCCAAGGTGTCACCACATGCAAATAAATTCAATTCATGCTCCAACATTCGAATCTCAGAACATACAGATTCTTCAGCGACGACGAAGGGAAAGGAAAGGCTGCTTTGATCATAATCTTCAACCTGGAAAAGATTTGATAAATTGAGTAACGTAAAAGGGAGAATGAGAACATGTATAAAGAAAACACTCCAAGTATGCACCTCTATAAACCCTCTTCCACTGTATAGGAAAGGAGCAAGAGAAGGCAAGACATTGAGGGCCTTGCTGCATCATAGTATCATCATGTAGTGTTTGTGTTGCTTCTTGGATTAAATACTTTCCACCAAATATACAAAGTAATCTGAAATGAATACCGACATTATATCAGTTAAACAAAATTTGGGCCAGTACAGACTGTTCTGTCACAAAATACCTACTTTGTGGTTGGTTGTACTATGTTGAAACCTTTCACTGTGAATTTTGCTGTTGAAGAACAGGCAACTGCAATAGGGGTTACAGACAATATCTGATGCTTGTCACCTATTATAGGTTGCCAGGGCAATGCTAACATGAGCCTACCTGCCAAAACAAGGGAAACAAGAAAGATAAGAAGCTGGTGCTCAAGTATATGAAAATAAATCTACAAGAAACAAGGATTTACAAGAGCAAAGTAAGTACTCCAAATAAGGGGAACAAAACCATTGCAACACAATGTCAGGCGGTCCTGAAACCTAGCATAGAGCCATCCTGTTCCCCAGAAGCCATCAGTGGATATGCTAATAAGATTTTCTATCCAAGGAGCTGGATCAACATTAAGCTTAGAAAAAAAAACAGTAAGCAAGCAGTATGCTTCTTTAATAAGGTTCGTGGTTTAAATTTTGCTATTGCATTTGTATGCTGTTTCTTCACCACAGAGAAGAGAGATACACATGTAGAGCACTATTTATATAATGCAACATTACCTTAGCCCACATCCAATTAGGAAGACGAAGATAAATACTCAGAATGACACAGCCAGGCCTAATATAGCTTTCCATATCACTTGGGTAATGTGATAACCAGTTTAGTATCTGTAATAGAAACAATTTAATCAAAAGTACTTAACCAGTATGAGAAACTCAATATCTTCTCAAAGACAAAGTTGTCAAGAGGAACACTCTTCCAGTTTGCATCATGGTAAATGACCTGTGCACGTAAATCAACAGGGAAATCCTTGGGCTCTTTCCCAAAGAGCTTAAAGACAATTTTATCTGTTCGGCTCTGCAAATGTTATGGGCATCAGGGATACTGCAGCTACGTAGGAATTAAACGTCAGGAAGACTGCTAAAAGAATCAACTGAAATAACGTACATCATCATGTTCGACGTAAGCATCATTCAGATCAAAATTCTGCACACGTCTTTTCACTGGAGGCTCTTCTGGCAACACATGTTAAGCCATGAACACATAATTTTCCTTTTTAAGATGTGGGTACTTATGTGCCTTGCGCAACAGCAGCAGTAATGAAGAGTTTTACCTGCGGAGGATTCATTGCCTACAGGAATTGCTGGTCTAGATGGCTCGTGTATGGTACAGCCATTGCAACATAGTTACCAGCATTTGATGATATTGCAGCAGAATTTGCAATCTTTAGCATCTCTTGATATGCCTGCGTGCCAGCAATAGCAGCAAGGTTCTTCAAAAGATTAACCAAATAGTTCGGACCATTGATTTGCTCAGATGGCCTACCAGCTGCCACAACATAACAATGCAGCTATCATGACCATGGATGGATCGCATATGGATTGAAAGAGCACTGTCTATAAAATTGTTCACAGAATTCTGGAAACTTACAATCTAGTCCCGAAAGCTGTTCCAACAACAGGAGTAAGGTGTTGGTTAAAGACTGATTTTCATTCACGGAATTACCAGCCGCACCAGCTTGGGCTGGTACTTTCCTCCTCCTTCCATTATGTTTAGCTAGACGTGAGCGGCAGCTCTTCTTCCCCTCATCAAATTCTTGAAGAAGGTGAAACCTGACAACAAAATGTCAAACAATTCGCTTTTCAGCTCATGCCTGCATGAAAAGATATGGAAAATACTTTCCAGCATGTGAAAAATCTAGATTTCAGTTGAACCCATGGTTCCTTCTTTTGACACACACCTTGAATCTAGTACCATGTTTTAATTTGGTGCATACAACAAATTGCTTCTCATTCATTAAACTATAATGAATAGATAGGACCAAGCAGACAATTATGAATTTCATCGTTTCCCCCATACCATGCCATTTGAATTATCCAAAGATATTTTTTTTTAGAGACCGTGCATGGAACATGCACGTCAATGCATTAAGATAGGTAGAAGCAAGTTACATATGTATAGAGCGACCAACCACGACAAAGCTAGACAAAAGAGACATGCACGCCTGTGCTTATGAAGCGACAACACGAGCCTAACTATTCGGTTATAGCCTCGCCTGCCCAACCTGTCAATCTAGTAGGGATCCTAAGTGCTTGGCACCTGATACCGACTAGAGCTTGGCGTTGTCTCGGACGTGCTGCAGAATGGCTGAGTCAGCTTGCTGGTATTGTTGAAGATTCTATTGTTCCCCTCGTTCCAGATGGTCCATGCAACGAGTATGACCTGGAGTCGAAGCTTTCGTCCATTGCTTCCCTTGAACGATGATACCACCCCTCGAAGGTGTTGTCAATGGTTGGCGCAGCCTGCAGGACGCCAACCTGGGCGAGGGCTTGCCCCCAAATGAACCCAGTGATGCTGCAACTTGAGAGTAGGTGATCCATGTCTTCCAGCTCCAAGTGACAAAACACACAAACATCGTTATGCGGTACCCTGCATTTGGCCAGGCGATCACCCATCCAACAATGTCGGCACAGGGCAAGAATTTGCATCACAAGGGCGCCCAAGATTTTCAGATAACGTTGTAGCTCCGGAAGGGAGTTGCACCACGGAGAAGAGCCTGGTAGGTAGCTCTTACTGAGTAGATACACTTTGCATCCGCTCACTTCTTCTTGGTGATCCTTCTCTTTTAGAGACGGATTCCAACCTTCACAAATTTCTTAAGGCTCAACGAACTTGCTTCGTAGCTCTCACGCACTCCTAATTGTTTAAGATATCCCAATCTCCAAGAGTAACAAGCACGCTGAAGAATTTAGAGATAAACTTAATATTCTAGTGCTCAACTAATCCCAACACTCACTCTAGAATCTTTCTCACAAAAATCAAAAGTTTGAGGCTTCAGAAAGGTGGAGAAACTTTCCTGAGAGCAGGAAATGATTTGGAAAGAGTTGGAAGTGGATGGGAGAGTGGGGATATAAATAGTTCACTCACAAAAAACTAGTCGTTGCTTGGAAAGTATGTGACAGGAGTATCCGGACATCAATCAGAATATTCAGGATCTATTCCAACGGCTCTATTTGCACGGTCGGGCAATCAAACCATAGGCTCTACCCCAGAGTAAAGTCTGGACACTCCAACGGGGGTAACAAAACCCCTCAAAGACGGTTCAACACAGCCGGAGGAAGGGCCAGACACTCCGGACATCCAAGTATCCGGAAAGAAATCCAAAGATTTCGGGGTCCGAGACAGAAGACCCCTCAAAACAGGTTCCACGCCTAAAAGTATGCTCAAATAGTTCGGATCTCCAGAGCATCCGGGAAACAACCCGGACACTTCGAGTTCGAGACAGAAAGAAGTCCAAAGATGGATTGTGAGCTCGGAGGCTTCACCCAGACAATCCAGGCTATCCGGAGTATCCGAGAATATTCCAGACACTCTGCGACCAAGATAGAGAGATTTTCCCAAAAACGGTTGCATGCACAGAGGCTCACCCAGACAGTCCGGGCTATCCAGAGTATCCGAGAATATATCCAGGCACTCCGGGACCAAGATAAAGAGATTTTTCAAGAAAATTGTTTCACGCCTGGAGGCTCACCCAGATAGTTCGGGCTGCCTGGAGTATCCAAGAATATAGCCAGACACTCCAAGACCAAGACAGAGAGATTTTCCAATAAAACGGTTGCACGTCCGGAGACTTACTCAGAGTATACGGGCCAACCCTTAGCAGGAAGTTTGCTTTGCACCTGGAGTATTCGGGCCATAATCTGGACACTTCAGATGTCAGACAGAGCAGAGAATGATTGGAAATCTTGGGGATCTTTTTGAGGTTAAAGATTTTGATGAGCATTTTGAGCACTAAGACACTATTTTCTTTAAGCACACCCCTCTTTATAATATGGCTTTTTCTATACTCAATGTGATTTATTAAATTACTAAAACTTAGGAAAGGAGGTCTAAAGCACTGAGCTCCGTTGTTTCTCTTTTCATCTTTTTTTAGGGTCGGCATTGTTGGTTGAATCTCACATGTGAAACTAAAATCTGCTTACACACTCAAGATTCACATTAGTCTCTTAATTGTTTGTCATTGATCACCAAAATTCACTTAGGGGCCTATGTACACTTTAGTTCTCGGGGAGGAACCCCACTTCGAAGTCATCGAGAAGGAGTCACCGTGCCCCTCGAGGTGGAGGCCCTACTGGTGTAACAGCCTGTATTTAAAAAAAATTAAATTAAATTTTGCTGACGTCAGCGGGGGCCCACCCGCTGACGCCAGCGCCCACTCGCCTCCCCCGCCAGAGCCCGCGTGCCACGTGCCGCCCGGCCGTCCGCCTCCCGCGCGCGCGCCCATGTGCCACGCGGCGCCCGGCCGCCCGCTCCACGCGCCACGTGTCGCGACGCCCGCCCCAAGCCCCCCTCCCCACGTTCGGCCTCGCCCGCCACGGCATCGGCGCCCATGCCGCCGCCGCGCCATCTCCCCGCGCCCCCGGCGTCCTCCTCTCTCCCTTCCTCCTTTCCCCGCCTCGCTCTCTCCGCCTCCGCCGACCCCACCGCCGACACGCGCCATCGCCGCTGGAGCTCCGCCGCCGCCGCCGGAGCCCTGACCCCGCCGCTCGACGCCGCCTCCTCGTCTCCGTCGCGCGCCACCGCCACCTTCTCTCCCGCGTCCGGCACCGCCCCGCCGCCTCGTCTTCCCCGCATTTGGTCGCGCTCCGCCGCCTCGCCATCGCCGCCGTATTCCTCGGCTCCGGCCACGCCCTGCCGCCGCCGCCTCCGTTTCCGGCCGCCCGTGGTGAGCCCCGCCTCTCCCCCTTCCCCGTGGCCGAGCCCCTCCCCGGCGCGCCCCTTGCCTGGCCCGCAAGGCCCACCGGCCCGTGGCCCGCTGCCCGCCTCGGTCTGGTCCGGACCCTCCGGGCTGGTCTGACCGGACCCTCTAGGTCAGACCCAACCCGACAAACAAAAGAAAAAAATAAAATAAAATAAATAAATAATAATAATAATAATAATAATAATAATAACAAAATATAAGTAAATAATAATAAAAAATAAAAATAAAAGAAAAATAATAAAAATAAAGAAAATAAAAACAAAAACCCTAGGACCCACTGGTCATAGACTTAGGCTAGTTTGACCTAGGTGTAAAAAGTATTTGCTCAATTTTTGTAATTAGAAAATGCAAAAAATCAATAAAATGGCTGAAAGCTTCAAAAATTCACCAAAAATTCGTTTCAACTCAGAAAATTATGAAAATTTTATATTTCGAATCAGTGCAACCTGTAGTATCCAATAAAAATAATTTTGACTATATAATTGTGCTGTAAATTTCCAGGATTAATTAAAACGCATTCAAACAATGTATAAATTGCTATAAATACAATTCTTGCCCAAAAAAATTATGAAATTCTGACAATATGACCAGTATAGCAGTACCTACCACTCAAAAATAACTTCATAATATTTTGGGGTCCAGAAATTAGTGGATTAAAGAATATAGCTATTTGATCGCTAATCGATCGACGGTAGTCGCTAAAACCCTGGTTTCCGATGCCTGCCTCAAAAAGACCCTAACTTATTTTCAAATGTTTTCCAACTATAAATGTTTAGCTATTGCTATGCATCTCATACAAAATTCATGTAATGTCATATTGAATGCTTATTTATTCGTTACCGTGCTTCCGTCGTCATATTTGCAAAACCCTAGAAACCGGCGACGAGGGAGTGGAGCCTCAGCAATCTGATTTCCAGGAATCCGAGGAGTTCTCCAGTCTAAGCAAGCAGAGCTTGCGACATTGCCATGCTACTTTCTTTGCTTTCGTTAATTGTGATATGCCATGATTATGAATTGTTTTAGCTCAATTACATGCCTGAGATGATGATTGCTACTGTCGAGTTATGGTTTAACTTGGCGTGCTATCAACTTAAACCCTTAATGAGTGAGATGAGAGATGAGGCAGCATGGTTGGGAGGGCGTCTGTACAATGTTGGGACTCGCTCGAGCCCTACGTCGAGTTTACTGGAGGTACAGTACGTGAACCCTCGCTTGATGCTCCCTGGAAAGTCCCGAGGCAGTGGTTGTGTCGGGGACCATAGTTGATGTCTGTTTGGGGCCCGCTCACGGTGGACTAGCTATCCTCATGAGCCGGACCAAGAGAATCTTTATGGGGTCATCGACCAACCAATATCTCTTTGTGTGAAATTGAACTGAATGATGTGGTCGGTAGGCCAAGTTATGAGTTCCTGTTGCTATATGATATTGATCTGTGAATCTGTTTATGGGTTGACTGATGATGTACCTTGGTCATGATATATGATGAATCTACGTTACTCCGGTGTTATCTGTATTTATTAGCATGATAGGGCTGATGCTCTTACTCCCGTTAAATCTTATGTTAATTCCATGTCCAAGCACTACTAAGACTGCGAGTACGTTTGTACTTATTGGTAGTTGTTGTTGCATGCTTAGGAACAGGTGAACCCTCCTTGGCGACTATTTCCTCGAAGACGCTTGAATCGGCTATCTCTTCGGCTTTACGAACTTGTGGACCTATGTTGGGTATTTTAGGTCATTTGAGATGCTAGCTTGCATCTTGGGGTAAAACTGCATGTTTCCGCTGTTTATCTCTCGTACTTAAGGCCTTCGAGCCAACTGTTTGTAAATTAAGTAGTTGCCCAGAAGTAAGGGATGTGTGCTATGTATCTGGTAATCCTCCCTGTAGAATTTGCGCAATGATATGCGAAGTTGTTTAACACGGCTCTTCGTACACAATGCGTGTATGGTTGAAGTGTACGAAGAGACAGTAGTGAGTGGTACGAATTTTCTGTACGAGGTTCGTGATCACGAGTTGAGTGACCCGCCAGCTGCGATGCGACTGCCGGCTGGGCAGGGTGTGGACGTCAGTGTCGGGCCTTCGGGTGACCCACCGATCTGTGCTACGGCCGATTGGGTTAGGGTGTGGACACGGATGTCGGGCTCGTCATGTGATTGGGATTCTCGTCGCGGAAGCTGAGTATTAACCCACTACAGGGTTTTGGAATCATGTTTGGCTTACGGCATGGTATCCGTTTCTGGCCGACTGGACCAACAGTGAGACATACGACCAGGTGGTCAGGTGGTGTTCGTATGCAGTGCTGGTTCGGTGTCGGACCCTTAGCGGTGTATGCACGCGAGGTAACGTGTATCCACGTTAAGCGGTTGTTCGGTTTTTTGACGGCGTATCGTACGTTAAGCCAGGTACGATTCCGGGTTCCGACAACTGGTAGGGGTGGCAGGGTCATCAGGGGCGCAGCATCGACGATGGCTACGAGGGAGCGGCCGTTGTTGGGGGGACAACACGTGGTTGTGGTGCAGCCTGTCCCTTGTAGGTTGGATGGCAAGGTGGTCAGCTCCGGAGGCACGGTGGCCGGCACCAGAGGAGGAGAGGCTATCACTGGAGAGCAACCATTGTCGGGGGAGTGACTAGGGTGGCCGGTGGTGACGACAATGTTGCCAAGATGCAGTGGGAGGCCATCCACAGGTCCTACGGTCTGACGCCACACCTCAGCGAGCTAGCAGGTGGCAGAGCGGCGCTCAGGGGGCAAGTCGGCATCGGCAGCGGGGCTGCACAGCCTCTTGCAATCCTTCATCTGGTGTCCCTCCCCCAAGCATCTCAAACAACGCAAGGCCGACCGACACTGAGCACGGACTTGGTTTTTCGAGCCACAGTTGAAGCATTTGCCGTGAAGGTCCTCGGGACTGGACGGCTGACCTTCGGCTGTGTTGGATATGTGGTGGGCCGCGCCGACCATCGCGGCTGCGGTACACCTCCTGCCACCCATCTTGCCCTGTTTGTTTGGGCTTTTTTTGGCTTTTGGACTTTGGCTTCGAAGCCAGAAAAGCACCTAAATAGGTGCTTTTGGCTTTTGGCTTTTTGGAAGCCGAAACCACATAATTTAGGTGCTTTTGGCTTTTGGCTTTTTGGAAGCCGAAACCACATATTATGTGGTTTCGGCTTCCAAAAAGCCAAAAGCCAAAAGCACCTATTTAGGTGCTTTTCTGGCTTCGAAGCCAAAATGTGGTTTCGGCTTCCAAAAAGCCAAAAGCCAAAAGCACCTATTTAGGTGCTTTTCTGGCTTCGAAGCCAAAGCGCAGAAGCCAGAAAAAGCCCAAACAAATAGGGCCTCAGAGGCGCCGAAGTGGCACACACAGCTGCAGGAGAAGGGGCCCGCCACGATCACAGAAGCGAGCCGCCTCGAAGAAGGGCCTGGCTGCTCGTGCGAGCATCCATCGGAAGCTTGCCCTTGGGGTCGGTAACCTCTTGGCTTAGGGGCACCGCCACGTGCGACCGGGGGGGATGGGGGCTCAAAGCCCGAGTCCGATAAGGATCTCCAGTGGTCTCCAAGAACCACCGCTCGGAAGTCGAACGACGAGGCCGAGCCGGAGCTTCCGGCCATGGATAGGTGGGGGTATTATGCAAAGATCATCAACATGTTCTTGTTTCTAATACTCAGAAGTGAAACTCTGTGATACCATCAAGAGCCTTTAGCTGTTAATTAGATAAAGCACTGATCATGGCTGACCATCTGCAGATGTCAATCATTAGCTAACCATCACTTTAACCACCATTCAAGCAACTATTTTTTTTTAACTTCTATGTTTCTTCTAAATCTTAATTACTACTACTTCTGTCACAGATAAGTGAAGTTTTAGGGATTGACGTGATGTAAAAAAACACAATTTTGACCACCAAATTTTTGGTGTGGTATATTTGTCAGACCTGATAAAATTATACAACTAGGAAAGTATTTTTTGAGAAAAATCTACTGTTATCATTTCCATATAGCCGATCTATATGTTCATAAAGATATTACTGATCAAAGTTAAAATAGTTTGATTCAGACATTTTAGGACACCACTTACCTCCAGAAGAAGTCATTTTAAAATTAGATAAAACATAGATTGTGTCACGAGTATAAAGTACTAAATTAAGCAATGCTTAAGGTACAAATAACATGATAAGCAATGTCACTTTCACAATAAATTGCCGACTAACCTGCTGCACTGCTGACAGAACCGATGTTCTACGTTTTTTATACGAACAACCGTCGACTTGGTATGTACTTCACACACCTTGTGCCTCTTATGGTAGTCCCTGGAGTTGCTGAGATCTGCCTGACAGCCGTCAACCCGGCAAGATGGAGCAGAACTAGAACATGCACCTATTGCAGGTCTTCCTTCTTCGCTGCTCTGCCCTCTCTCAATAATAATCATTCTGTCATGATTCCCATTTGTGATTGCAGCATTGCTGCAGCCCTCACGGTTATCCACCGGTGAAATTCTCCTCCTCTTGTCAACAACACCGAAATCGATCCCCTCCTCGGCTCGGCCCAACTCCTTGTTGCTGCACCCCGACGAAGCGGCGGCATCCGATGGCGTGGCCAGGAACAGGTTGCCATCCCATCTCCAATCGTTCAAACCCCACTCGAGGCCCTTCTTCTTCTTGTTCTTGAGCACACTAGACATTCTTGCCATACCAGCTTGGCCGCCTTCCCGCAGGAACCCGGATTCCATCTATCTCCTTTCCCTTTCTTGATCCTCCTGTGGCTGTCGTCGGTACAGGCACCGATAGATGTTGCAATTCAACTACATCACCGACTGCAAATGCATCAGTGCAGCAGGATTAAACACACACACGTCACCGCACCACCCAAAACTATCTTGCTATCTTGGAACCAACCTTGAACCGAGAATAACAATAATAATCAAGAACTAAGAAACTACACCAGCTCAGGGCACACGACGCGCTGAAAGAAACACAGGTTAGAAAAAGATTGGCGGAGAAAAGGAAGTACTCACTGATGAGAGAGCAGATGAAGACAAGAATTGGGCAGGGCAGGGGAGCAGCCTCCTCATCACCTAGTCCTAGACTTGCGGCGGCGAAGTGGACTTAGAACAGAGGAGGTGGAGCGTGGGGATTGGGGGGACCCGGGGGCGAAGTATCCTGGGGAGGCGAGGCCTTCCCGTGCCGGCATATTCACAATCACAACGCCAGGGCCTCGTTTTCTTCCCCTCTGTCTGGCGTTGGCTGGCAGATTCGGTTGGGACAGTGATGGCAGGTCTTGGAAGAGCAGGACACTCCTTTGTTTTCGGAGTGTGCCGCCGGTTGGCCCTCACGTGCGCATGGAACTGCCACCACGCGGCCGCGAAGGTTGCTCGCGGTGCTACAGTTCAAAGTATCGAAGTCGACTAACCTAGGTAATGACCGCTTGGGACGCAGGATTGCAAAAACACAGAAAGAGTTAAAAGGGTGGAAACTGATCGAATACGGATTAAATAGTGCCCTTCTCACTTCCGTTTCTATAATTTCAAAGTGAATACGGATATAAATACGGATATTGTCAAATACGAATACGGATCGGATGTTACTCGAATACAAATACGAATCGGATATATACTTAATTCGGTCGGATACGAATATCCTATAGCTTTAATGATAGACTATGATAAACCACATAACTAGATAAGTATATGAACATGATGATGAGTTAATGACATATATAAATCGATAACATACGATAGTAATATGTTCTACATGGATAAGTGATGATAAAAAATATATCTCACATAGAGAAATAGAGTTTTGCTATGCCTATTGAGCTTAATGGACTATATAATCGGGCTAAGGAGTTAGAGACTTTGAGAGTTGTTGAAATGGGCTAATATAACTTTATTCGGATACGGATACGTATCCGTATTCATATTTATTTTATAATCCAGTACCATATCCGCATCCGTATCCGAAAAATAAATCCGGATAATATCCGTATCCGCATCCTTTTTTAATTCGGATACGGATATTGCTTGTCGTTTTAGTGTTTTCTCGAATATGAATATCGGATTGTATGGATTATCCGCTGCCAATTTCCACCCTTAGTAAGTGTAACATCCCTAAGATTAATATCATGTTATTGTGCATCATAGCATGTGCATGATTAAAAAAAATTAAATTTGAATTTGAATTTTAAGTGGGGCTTTAAATTGTTTAAATTTGTAAAACAAATTTCAAAAGAAAATTTAAAAGAAAACAGAAAAAATCCCCCCCCCCAGATGGGCCTTTTTCCCGGCCCATCTTCCTCTCCCCTCCTCCTTGGCCTGTCCCGCTCGGCCGCTCTCTCCTTTCCCCTCTTCCCGCCCTGGCCCGCTCGGCCTGCCTCGCCCCCGGCCCGCTTGGCCTGCCCGCCTCCCTTATCCCCTCCACCGCATCCCTGCCGCCTGCCTTATCCGCCGCCGCCCGCCGCCGCCAGCAGCTGCTTGAGCAGCACCTCGGTGGCGAGCTCCCGAGGAGGCTCGGCCACCTCCTGCTTCGGTCATGCCGCCCTCCCTCCCCTTTTCTCCCTCCCAGCCGACGGCCCCTCCCCCCCCCCGGCCGAAGCTCCCTCTCCCCGCGCCTCTCTCTCCCGGCCTCCCTCTCTCTCCCCGTCGCCTCCCCACCTCCCCGTCGGACCCCCGTCCCTCCTCGGTGCCGCTCGCCTCGCCCCGCCTCCGTCGCCACCTAGCTCCGCCGCCTGCCTCGGCTACCGCCCGCTCCACTGAAGTCCCCGGCCGCCCCCGTCGCCTCCGGCTCCACCCCGTCCCGATGCCGCTTCGCCCGCCCCCGGTGCCGCTCCGCCTCGCCGCACCGCCCCGCCACCCAAGCCGCCCTGCCGCTTCCCGTCGCCGCGCCGCTGCTCCCCGCCGCCTCCCAGTAACCCGAGTGTCGCCGCCTCTCTCTTCGACGTCACCCTCCCCCCGGACCTTGCCGCCGGTGGCACCGCGCCGGGCGAGTCCCCGGTCGGACCGAGCCCAACGGCCGGATCCCTACCGTTTAATGAGGGCGATTATGACCCATTAAATATGTCGACATATTTAATACCCTAATTAATATTTAATGCTAATGATTGGTCATTAATGCTAATCTAACACATTAATGATAGTAATTAATGCACTAATTGAATTCAGTTTTAATCTCTCTGTATGACATGTGGGACCCACCCGATAGAATTTAAATAAAAAATAAAGAAAATAATACATTTATGACAAGTGAGCCCCACCTGTCATTGACTCAGTCAACTTTGACCAAAGTTGACCATGGGGCCCACATGTTAGTCTCTGAGGCTAGGAAAGAATTGAGTAATAAAAATATTTATTATTTAATATTATTTTTATTTACTGAGAAAATACAAAAATAGTATTTAAATTGATTAAATCTTAGAAAATTCATAGAAAATCCATTTTTAATCAGAAAAATACAAATAATATATCAAAATGTTCAGAAAAATAAGATCTACTCAAATATGTCATTTTCATACATGTTACCATGCTAGAAAAAAAATATAAATGGCTAAAAACTCAAATTAAGATTTTCCCGATTAGCCGGAAGTCGTTGGATCGCGATATCTCGAGCGTCCGAACTCCGATTAAATTGATTCCACTTGTATTAGTTTTCATTTTAAATCCTCTATGCCATGGCATGCATTCCATATCATGCTGATGTTTACCATTGTGATATTTATTATCTCGCCTCCTTTTTCCGGTGTTTTCGTTCTTCCCAATAGAGCCGAAAGATCTCGAAGCCTATAATCCTGAACCGAAACAAGACTTAATAACTGAACCGCAAGGCAAGCAACCCTTTGAACATTTTGTGATCATTCTACTATTTGCAAGTTGTTAATTGATTCCAAAACCCTATCTCATGCGTTCAACTTATATTTTATGTTAAGTGCTAGCTTTATTCCTTGCATAACTTACTTTGTTGCTCAATCAACACCACCACCCCCCTACCAACCTATTTAGAGTAGTATAGTTGTTGCTTCTAAGTTACTTATATAGTTAATGATGCTTAGACATGTTTAGTCCTTTAAAAGTTGTAATTCCTTGGATGGCAGACAAAACACAACACTCTGGATGGGTTAAGTGGTAGGTAGGTGTTCACCGGGAAGTAACTAATGAACTTGATTAATAATGATCGGGTTTAGGCGAGAGGCCATGGCTGGGAGCATGGTGTGTTGTCTCGTTTTTCCCACAAGGACCGGTTCCCGGTGTCCTTTTGAACCAAGATTTGCGTCTACACGGGTGGTATAATGAGCCACCCATGACTGAATAATTTGTCTAGACTTGAGTTATGAGCTATATGGTTTGCCGTTTCCATTCGCTGGGTGAGTGAAAATGATGTGATGTGGTGCCTCAATATAGGTGTAAGGGTTACACACGGTCCGGGACCGGGGATGTATTACCTGCTACAACTTTGGGGACCGTGTCGGGGTACCGGCCGGACTAGTGTACATGGATTAGCCCATTAGGGCGGCTCATACTTAAGTCAAAAACATTGTAAAGGTCATGTTCAATCACACTCTGCTAACACACCTCGTGAAGTGTATCTTTGGCCTAGCATTAAGAGTTGATTAATATATGTAGGTAAATATGTACACCCGTGCAGGATTTGAACTATTCGAATAGCCGTGTCCGTGGTTATGGACAACTTGGTAAGAATCCGCATTGAATTAGACAACTACAACATTACTTTAAAACATGCCAACTCTAAGGTTGAGGTGTTAGCGATTGCTTCCTGGTGGTTGAGGAAGAATCGAGGGTTTAAGTGTTCGGGGGTCTAATCCAGTAGTCGTTTTCATTCTACTTAAAAAGTATTGTCAAAAGAATAATCAGATTTTCGCAAAATAGTCCACAATTACCCCCCTTACTGAAACATGTTGCATCTATTACTAATTTCCCTTGTAAGTCTTGTGGAGTACAATTTTTGTACTCACCTTGCAGTTATTGATAATTTTGTGCAGAGAAAATCATCCCCTCAACGAATGGTTTCTATGTAGAGATCGACGTTCACGACGACTAGTCGCTGGGAATCCTAGGCAGTGGTCCTGCCTAGGGTTCGGCAGCTTGGTTTGTTTTGCTGCCATCTTTTAGCCTTACCTTTTTGGCTTCTTAGCCATGTTTAATCTTTCACTATGTAATCAACTCTTTGTGTGAATTATGTTGTTAATTTTTAAAGAACAACTAGTATTATCGCAGTTTCAATCGTAGAGTTGCTGTTGTGATACTTATTTGTTCTCACCTGTCTCATGTGCCTTGCGTGTATGTTATTCAAGCACATGGTGCGGGTAGGGTTTTAGAATCTATATCATATAATTGTTAGATTTAATCACCCCTGTGAAGTAACTCTTCCACTGGGAGTTTGGGAACTATATCATCCTACTCCAGCTGAGCATTCAATTGCCGGGACGAGTTTGGGATTGATGTTCTGGCTCAATGAGAAAAGAGTGAGGAGACCATATCACCCTACTTAATCTGTGCATTAGTTTGCCAGAGTAAGTTTAGGGTTGACGTCTCGGGCTATTCGAAGCCATATCACTCCACTCCTCTTGGAATTGATACCCAAGGGTTGAGGTCGGGGTTGATGTTTCGACTTAGCAGGTGATTTCACTTAAGATTCTCTGTTATGGATTTTGGGTCCTGACATAAGAGTGACGAAATCGATATGTAAATTATAGAATTGAAAAGCACAATTTTTGGATAGTGGAAATGGGAAATCACTGGAAACATAATAAAACCTAATTTAAGTATATGACCCATTAAGTTTGGTCCCACTCTATAATTGAACAAAACCATCCACATATAACATATTACATAACCTGATGATTTACATAGTCATCCGAAGAGTCAAAACGACGCGTAGAAAGAAAAAGAAGTAACAACAAGCCATGTATTAGTTGTTGTTGTCTTGTCATGGCTCGGTGTGCGGGCCCCTTGGCCTAGTTGCTAGGGCGAGCATCTGTTGTTCTCGCGGTTTCCATTTAATTTTTCTCTAATTAATTGTATAACTTTATTTCTTCTTTAAATGAACTAGTAGAGCTGATGTTTCGCTTCCGCGGAAAAAAAAAGAGCTTCATCGCATATGTAATATACAACACGTGGTGAAGCCATTGTCTTGGAAGGTGAGATGAATTTGATATATGGGGGAATGATCTGCAGCCTCTAGAGATGGCTTCGGGGAGAGGGTAGAAGGCCTACATGCAGGAGAGCAGGCAGAGTGATAGGTGGCATGAGGAGACCAGGAAGAAGAGGATGAGGTGGTTGTCATATGGAAAAGAATTGGGTACAATAGCTGTCACGCGGGGAATACCCCGTCTGAAAATCACCATAGGACCAAAATGTTTATTAGAGGGTTAAGTGCTTATTGTCAAATGTTTATTAGAGGATTAAATGCTTATTGTAAAATGCATATTGGATGATTAAGTGCTCATTGTCAGGTAGGGAAAGTGGACTTTACGGTTCTATTGGAAGCTTCATTCTATTCTCTCTGGTATCACAAATAATCCCTTAGGTAAGATCAAACACACCCTTATTCTCCAGACGCTGCAATGAGCCATATGTTGACTTGGTGTCAACTCGTCACCCCGGAACAATTACAGTCAACAATTCGCTTTGCCTTTTGCTACTTTCAGCTTTTAGGTTCAAAGCAATTGCTCATGGTGCGCGTCCCAGTGCATCAATATGCATGGTCAACGGATTAAAGCGTACGATGTGTCGCAGAGTTTTTTCTAAAGGCAAAGGAAAGTCAACCTTTCCAGAGTTCGTTGAAGAACAAGAGAATGGAACGTATAAAATGACGCATTATCTTGTTATGTACCTTGTACGTGTTATAAACTAGTAACCTTCCTCCCTCTCCTTCCCTTCCCCAAGCTGTCGAACAACGACTCTCACGAGTATCAATTGCACTTTATGGTTAAAAGATAAAAGTTCAAGTCAATAAAGATCTAGAAGCACACATAGAACCTAAATGCAGGCTCTTCTTGTGGTTTGCACTCCAAGAATGTATTATGACTATGAATGCTCTGATGGTGCATTGATAGTCTTACAACCCGATGTGCTAGCTCTGCCTACGTGCCCCCAAAACCATTCTCCACCTCAGCAAAGATAGCTCCACGAGTGACTTGAAACCTTGTGGACCTTTGGCTTTCTGAAGTAAACACAGTGTCAGTGTCAAATTTTAGATCCTTACATGCTTGGTGGAACGAGGTGCAACATAGAGCCTCGAAAGACAAGTAAAGCACTCGGAATGTCCACCTGATCAATGAGTCATATGGAACCTTTGGAATGAGAGAAACAATCACACTTTTACCCGCCTATGGAGAGGTGGCGTCTTTGGCCTTCGAGGATATTGACTTACATGGCATGTTTTAGAGTAGTCTGCACTATAGTTTTTGTTTTATTTCCACAAAAATAAACCACATATTAGTTAAACTTTATTTCCTCGTAGAGAAGAATTCTAATTTTCTTTTGCACTTTGTAAGCCCGTGAAACAAGATAGATTCTTTTCATTTTAAGAACACATGTATGACAGTTGTTACACCTTGTACGATCACCGTAACCGTCATCATATATCTATGGAAACAAGGCCGACTAGGAAACCGAGTCGAGGGAGCGGCGCCGGTCAAAGCAGGGCGGAGCTGTGACGTGGGCTGCAGTGCTTAAGCGCATTGAGCTGGTACGCACCGAGGGAGTGGGGCTGTCGAGCACTGCTGCTTAGGCGCATTCCGGGCTGGCGCATAGCTCAGTCAAGCGCTGGTCGGAGCCAAAGGGCGGCCAAAGGGCACGTTGCATATTCGGTTTGTTTCATGCAAAATCTACCTTACTCAGCTCTAAGTTGGCATAGGTTTAAATACAAGCGAAGTGTTGTTGTGAGTCGTCAACAATATGGTGGTCTATTTGACTGAAAACGAAACCAGCATTTGAGGATCTCGATTCGATTTATTTGTTCCAACTTCTAATACCAAATTATGGCCCCAGCTCCCAATAGACAATTTCCATTCCCACTTTTAACCACTTTCATACTTCTTATGTTTGCCTTCATTGCTCCTCCAACCACTACTATAGAACTGGTCATTCGAGACCCCTCATCACAGGCGGATAAGTAAAATCCGTCTCTGTTATAGTAGATCCCAGGCGGTTCGCAAAGAAGAACGCCTGAGTTAAATCGGAGAGACGCGAACCACCTGTGATGACAAGATATCACAGGCGGTTCTGTCAAAAAACCGTCTGCAATATGTAGACTACATATCACAGGTGGTTTTCAGTAAGAACCGCCTGTGATGTTGGCCTTATCACAGGTGAGTTTGAACAAAAACCGCATGTGATAAGGTGTCAATTCATTACAGTCTGCCAGATCGAGCTCGTTGTCTTCAATGTTCTGTTCTTACACACAGCAGTAGTGGCGGCGGAGCTCTTGCGATTTTTCACCTTGGAGATTGAATTGAGCTCAAAAGCTTTGGATTTAGAGAGGATATTGCATATCTCTTTCATATTGGTGATCTAAGGTTAGTGATTGGTTTAAAAGTTTGTTTAATTTACTAGATGTAATGTGGTAAAGAGAGAGAATGTAGATCTAGCTATGTTATGGAAAATTTTATTTGGCTTTCTTGAATTTGAGGCATAAATTGGTTTCAATTAGTATATTGAGGATGTGGCTAGCTATTTTAGAGTGACAAAATGATATATTTGAGTGGTTTAGATTTTATGAAGGAGAGATATATATATTTGTATATAGAGGGATTTGCCCTCATACCACTAGTAATTTATTATTTTAAAATTGATTTATCTTGTCTCGTAAAAAGATGTTGTAATTGTCGAAAGGTTGTATGACATGAAATTTTAAGAATGTTTTAATATAGTAAAAACCCATGTATTAAGGGCATGATTAATTAAAATTTTATTTATGTCGTAAATAAATGTGTAATTATTGGTAGGTCATATCTTCGTGAATAAAATAAAATATTGGTAATAATCATTCACATGTAGTAAAAACATTACCAACATAGTAATTGTTGGTCGTGAAATAAAAAGACTATTGGTAATTATTACTTACATGTAGTCAAAGCCAAATAATAACGATAATATTAACTAATATTGTATAGATTAGTTGGTATGCACTTTGTGAGCCTCAATATTTTACAAGAATTAATTAAATTTATTTAATTTGTCCTGTAGATGGATCAAAACAGGATGTATGATGGTAACCGCTCAAGTGAACGGTACCTTAGTGGCGTGTCAGATTTCATAAGAGTCACAGAAGAGCATAAGTTGAACAGAGGGGAATAATATATTTGTTGTCCATACAAAGATTACGAGAATGTACACATGTTTGAGAACTTAGAGCAGATCCAAGATTACCTAATTTGTAGGGGTTTCATAGAGCGTTACACATGTTGGACAAGTCAGTGCTTGACTTGTTGAAACTGAAGGCAAGCAACGGGTGGTCAGACAAAAGTTTCACAGAGTTGTTAGGCCTCATAGCGGACATGCTTCCAGAGATAAACGAGTTGCCTAGAAGTACATATCAAGCGAAGAAGGTTCTTTGTCCGTTGAGGATAGAAGTACAGCGAATACATGCCTATCCAAAGGACTGTATCCTCTTCAGAAAGGAGTCCGCAAACCTCTATGCATGTCCGGTATGCAAGTTCTCCCGATACAAGCGTGTGGAGAAAGGCGTCAAAAATGAGGGCGACGAGGTGACGAAAGGAACTCCAGCTAAGGTCATGTGGTATCTGCCTATAATCCCCCGTCTTAAGCATTTACTTGCGAACCCAGAGGATGCAGAACTGCTGCGTTAGCACACTTATAAGCGCAAGAACGACGAAAAGCTTAGACATCCTACTGATTCAATCCAGTGGAGAAATATTGATAGAAAATTTGAAGATTTTGGGAGGGAACCAGAAATATAAGGTTTGGACTGAGCACGGATGAAATGAACCCTTTCAGAAACATGAGCATCCGTCATAGCACGTGGCCAGTGAATCTGTGTATTTATAACCTTCCTCCTTGGTTGTGCATGAAGCGGAAGTACATTATGATGATGATACTTGTGCAAGGACCAAAGCAACCCGAGAATGATATAGATGTTTACCTAGAGCCATTGATGGAAGATCTCATGAAATTGTGGACCCATGGGGAAGATATATTTGATGCTCACAAGCGAGAGAACTTCAATCTACGCAGCTTGCTGTTCTACACCACAAATGATTATCCAGCCCTTGCTAACTTTCTGGCCAGAGTACGAAAGGGTCAAAAGCACGTACTAACTGCCTGGATGATACGGTTAGTCAATGGCTTAAGCATTCGGGGAAAACCGTGTACATGCGTCACCATAGGTTCCTTCGAAGAGACCATCCGTACCGTCGAATGAAGAAACAATTCAACGGACAAATCGAGGACAGTACACCTCCGAAGCAATATAGCGGTATGGAGGTACATAACATGGTAAGGGATATAAAAGTTATGTACGGGAAGGGAATCAAAATAAAGGCTACACGTGAGAAGGCTGTGTGGAAGAAGAGGTCGATATTCTGGAACTTACCCTATTGGGAGCACCTGCAAATTCGTCACTGCATCGATGTCATGCACGTAGAAAAAAATGTGTGTGATAGCATTATAGGTTTGTTATTGAATATGAAGGGCAAAAGTAAGGATGGCATGAAAACAAGGCTTGACTTGTTGGACATGGGAATAAGAAAAGAGTTACACCCGAAAGAGACTCAAACATGTCGCATGTTCTGCGAACCTGCCTGCTATACTCTGTCAAGGGCTGAGAGAAAAGAGTTGTGCCAGTTCCTGCATGGTGTTAAAGTTTTGACCGGCTACTCCTCGAACATACGAAGACTTGTTTCAATGGAAGAGTTAAAATTGATTGGCATGAAGTCTCACGATTATCATGTATTGATCACTCAGCTGCTCCCAATTGCTGTTCGGAATATCCTACCTATCAAGGTTCGAGAGACAATTATGAGATTATGTAACTTCGTTAACACAATATCTCAGAAGGTCATCAATTCCATGGAACTAGATGCTCTTCAAGAGGAGGTAGTGAAAACTTTATGTCAGCTTAAGATGTATTTCCCCCTTCGTTCTTCGATATCATGGTGCTGCATCTCACTGTGCATCTTGTGAGAGAGATAAAGTGGTGCGGACTGTGTTCCTTCGAAGCATGTTCCCTTTCGAGAGATACATGGGAATTCTAAAGCATTTTGTACGTGGTTATCACGTCCGGAGGGAAGCATCATGGAAGGATATGCAACCGAAGAGGTCGTCGAGTTCTGTGTCGACTACATGGCTGCAGTAAAACCGATAGGTTTGCCCTAATCTCGCCATGAGGGGAGGCTTCGAGGTGTCCAAACCCTTGGCAGGAAAGATGCCGTTCCTGACTGGAAGGTTATTGATCAAGCACACTTCACATTTTTGCAACACATGGCCTTAGTGGCCCCATATATCGACTGACACAAGGCCACGCTACAGGAGCATAATCCGAAAGCGACAGAAGCTTGGGTGATGAAAGAGCACAATCGTCAGTTCAACAAATGGTTATACGAGCAACCTCATGGGTTATCGTCTTCTGACCCAACGCTCACATGGTTGACAGAAGGTCCATTATGTACAGCTGTGACATGGCAAGTGATGGACATAAATGGCTACATATTTTATACGAGAGATCAGGACCAAAAGAGCACAAATCAAAACAATGGTATTCGAATAGATGCTCGAGATACTATTGGTAGGAAGAGCTCATACTATAGGTACATTGGAGAGATCTGGGAGCTAGACTACGTGAAGTTTAAGATTCCGTTGTTTCGTTGCAGCTGGGTAAATCTCTCACAAGTAAAAGTTGATAAGTACGGCTTCACAACGGTCGATCTCAAAAGTACTGTGTACAAAGATGAACCATTCGTCTTAGCAAATCAAGTTCGACAGATATTCTACGTTTCTGATCCTACAAATCTTAGGCATCACGTAGTAAGGGACTCGAAAATACACATTATTGGAGTGGGCTATGTAGCTGACGAGAACGAGTACAACCAGTTTGAGGAGATGCCTTTCTCCAGAGATGGCATGACGGTTGAAGAAGAAACAAATCAAGATGAAGCTATGTACGTGTGCAACGATCATCAGGAAGGACTCACATTTGTAGCAAATTAGATATATCGAATCATGTGGAATTCAAAAAAGAGAAATTCAAGAACGGCCATTATACAGGTCCGCTCGGTTTACTTTGGTCACTGTATTTATAGAAATCTAAATGACAGTCATTAAGATTGTCTAAGTGGGTTAAATACAATCATTTTCTGCCAAACAAAAGTAAGCACCTATCCAAATTACACACTGTATGCAACCTAGGTATGAACACTAAAAAATTAAAAAATAAAACAAAAAGGAAAAATGGATATCGCAAGCGGTTCCTTCAAGGAACCGCCTGTGATTCGTAGTCATCATAGGCTTGTAAAGGAAAATATGTTATGATCCTGCTTGTAACTTGAAAACTAGACAAATCGGAAGTTCAGGCCATATCGGAGGTTCCGATATTCCTGGAGTCTCTGAGAATATCACGCTCAGCTGCTGGAATGCGCGAACATTCTTAGAGCCTCCGGGATTGAACTCGGAGGGAATGCCGGAGCCTTCGGAAATGTCGGAGCTTCCAAAAAAACAAGTCGGACCCTCCGGGTTTGAACTGGGAGGATCCGAGCTCAGCTGTTGTTCCCACACGAGAGGAAAGTTGGATGGAACGTCGGAGCTATTGAAAATAAACAAGTCAGACCCTCCGGGCTTGAACTGGGAGGATCCGAGTTCAGCTGCTCTTCCCACACGAGAGGAAAGTCGGATGGAACGTCGGAGCTGTCAGAAATGTCGGAGCTTCCGAAAATAAAAGTCCGAGCCTCCGGATACAGCACGAACTTATGACGCACGGCAAGCAAAACGACACAAGGAACTTCGGCGATTTGATCCTAGCAACGAAATCGCCTGTGATGCGTAGTCATCATAGGCGGTTTTTTAATAGAATCGCCTGTGATGCGTAGTCATCATAGGCAGTTTTGACCCGAACCGCCTATGATGAGTAGTCATCACAGGCGGTTTTTGGATAGAACCGCCTGCGATGAGAGCTACTTTATATACCCGAAGCATTTTTGAAGTCTTGAAAAACTTAAGTCTCATATACCGCCAACCACTTAACTTGTTGAGTGCTGCCCCTGACGCCGCCCCCGTCTCCCACCTCACGCCGGCAGGCTGCCCGGCCCCGGACCTGACGCTGCCGCGACCCCAGACACCGACGCTGCCGCCACCGACGTCCCCTGTCCCCGATGCCCCCGTCGCCATCGACGCCGTCTCCGACGCTACTGCCCCTGACGCCCCCAGTAGCCACCGACAGTACCCGACGCCAACGCCGCCCCCGACGCTGTCGCCACCGCCACCGACGGGCCCATCCCCTACTTCACTACCTCAACACCACCGCGCCTATCCTCGATGCCGCCGGCCCTTGATAGGTTAGTAATCTTGTTTGTGCTTAGTGGATGATGGGGAGCGACATATGGTGATGCTCATTTTGCAGTAGATTCCTCTAAAAAAATTCTAGAGTACAACATTGGTAGAGCGAGCCCATGCTAAAACTATGAAAAATTTCCATTTGCTAAAACTTGGGAGTAGTGATTCATTGTGTTGAGTCAATTTTCAGATGTTGACAGATAGGATTAGCACACAAAGCACAATGAGTCAAGTGACTTAAAAACCACAATCAGAATCCACATCACATCATTCTTATTGTTTCTTTTCCTAGGGTACTGTAAAATGGAAGTACTTTCCTACTTCCTAGTTCACGGTCTCTTACGAATACACAATTTAGACTTCTAATTGTTGTTGTACTACTTGTGTTCCTAGTTCATGGTCTACTTTGTTCCATATCTTACATTCTTCATGTAATATGTCTTTTAGAAGATGTCGAGTCCTGGTCGCTCAGCTTCCCCAGAGGCTGCCGGGGACAATTCTGATGCGTCCGAAACCACGAAAAAATCCAGACGGCCTCCAAGAGAACCTAGTCAAAGGCCGAAGGGCCGATTCCCCATAACAGAGTTAGGCCCGTCAGGGGCACCGATCGCGCCGGAACAAAACGTGGCGAAATGGAGAACGACATGCGGGATCATCGCACGGACACGGGTTCCGTTGACTTTAGAATCGTGGAAGAAGGTGGGGTGAGATCTCCATAGTGCTGTGGTTGAAGATATTAACATACATTTCGTGATCCCAGAAGAGCTACAGGCCCGCGCCGATGTCGCTGCCCTGAAAGTCGCAAATAAAGCTTGGAAGGAGTTCAAGTTTATTCTCCGCCGTGACTTCATTGCAAAGGACGAGGAGCCGTTCAACGTCCACAAATGGATGGATCGCGAGACATGGGCCCAATTTAAGGTGTCTAGGGAAACAGAAGAATTTAAGGCGAAGAGTGTAGCGGCAAAGGAACTGGCAGCCAAGAATACCCACCATCATAGGTTAGGTAGTTCAAGGTATGCGCCGAAAGTATGGAAATGGATGGACGAAGAAGAGAGGGCACGCCTAAATGACCAGCCCCTGCCATTTCCCAGCATAGAATCACGGCGCATACGGAATTGGTTGTACACGAGGAGGAATCGATGTGCACCGTCTTCAGACGCCCAATCCTTCGCGAGCGAAGTAACTTGGGAGGTCTACTCTAGATTGGTAATATATCGTTTACAATACCTTCCTCTCCATAAATCCTCCACCTGTTATACTATGTGTAGTGACTTGTTCTTCTATTACAGGAGAACCTGTCGACACAATCCTTCCCTTGCGACTTCCAAAGGGAGAAAAATATTTTTACCCAAGCCATCGGTACCAAGGAGCATCCGGGTCGCACGAGGGGTACAGTGTTTACGCTACCAGGAGAGATGGATTCCCGGATGATTTGCATAGATATAGGAACAAGGGCATGGCCAAAGCCGAGCGCGAGGCAAGAGAAAGAGCCGCTCTTACAGAAGAAATCACCGCCACGATGGAAATGAGGGTCGATGCTCGTCTAAGAGCCCTCGAGGAGATGGTGGCCATGGCCTCACATGGCAATGACAAATGCAAAGCAGCCCTGCTGCTAACCAAAAGAGTAGCCAAGCCTCCGTCCCCTTAAAATTATGTCGCAATCAATGTGTAGCTAATTATTCTATCTTCTACCACATTTTACCTTCAAGGATACGACAAGGTGCAAGCTATTGGTGCGGCTTCTTGACGATGAGCCTTTAGAGGTTGCAACAGGGATGGCATGTCCATCCAATGAAGGTGATCTCATCCACCATGTCCCGATGGCGCGCGGGGAATGCGAAGGTCAGGGTGGACTGTGTCTATGACACCTGCAAGTCCATTAAGCTAAAGTTTCTGCCAAATGATGAGATTACGAGACTGGGTCAAGCTGAAGGGGACTTTCATCTAGTGGCCCAAGAGGAATGTAGTATTGGAAGACTGGCACCCTCCATCTATCGACCAAGCTAAATCATGGGAAGTAAACCTACTCGTGATTCAAGAGCCTTATATTGCATGTAATGAGGACACCACAATCGCTATGGTGCCGGTGGAAACCACCTTGGCCCCCAAGCTTCCAACAAGGGCCCATTCGTCTCCCGCCAAGTCATCGAAGCCGATCGTTAAAAGAAAACGAGGCGCTAAGTCGAAGGCGAAGTTGGTGAAGGAACCACACCTTTACATTGAAAAAGAGTTCCCCTTCGCGCCATTAGCAGATAAATACGTTGAAGGAGAGCCATGGCTCAAATCGCCAGAGGCGCTCAATGCCCTCGGAAAATATACCCGCGAGCTGCACGAGTACTACCTCAAGGAGGTCAAGAAGCCAAAAAATCAACGGACCACAACTTTGAAGGTGGACTTCAGTAAGGGACATTTCCACCACAACTTCGAGAAATGTCAGTTTTTTGTGAACTTCGTGGACTTGTGGGAACTATACAACCTCCGGTCCCTCAAAGTCTCTCTCATCAAATGCTACACACTGTAAGTGTTCACAATCACGGTCAACATTCGTGTTATACGTACTATATCCACATATATGTAACACATACCTTCTTTATATATAGGATGATGATTGAACAAACCAGAAGAAAATACGTGAAAGTAGGGTTCCTCGACCCATACATTGTTTCAGCACGGATGATCCTAGATGCGGAAGACTTTGTTGCCGAGTACGTGCTAAACGCCTTACTTGCTCAACAAGATTAGGAATTCACACTTTTTCCGTACAACTAGGCATAAGTATCGCACTACCTACATCATCATCCCAGGCTATTGGTAGTTTTACCAAAATAATGTGAATTTACTAACCATTGAGACTAAATGCAGAGAGCATTGGATTCTTGCTGTCCTTATACTACACCATCCAAGGCTCTGTTTATTGATTCATTAAAACGAGCAAACTTTGATATCGAAATACTTGGAAGATTTCTGAGAAAGTAATCATATTTCCAACATACGCAAACGTACCGTTCACTACTTTTGTGTTCCAATGCGAAGACAAACCATTCGATTCACGTAGGGTGTGGAAGAGCTATCTCAAGAATGGAGGAAAATGCGCCAATCAGCCCCTTTTAAATGACAAGGGCCTTAATGTATCTTTCTATACTCAATACGAATTTTCACAAATTTTCGTAATGACGATCTCCAACTACTAACCAATTATATATATTACTAGTGCCACCAACAACAAGGAGGAACAAGCGTTTGTGGCTTCTATGTTTGCCACAACATGGAAATCATGCTCACTAACATTAGCAAAAATGAAGTCCAGGTTTGACGCTATTGCGATAAGTATTATCATATTTATGTTCATTGTAAGCACATGGCTTTAATATACATTCCTATCGATAGCAAAAATGCATTCCCAAGACGTCTCAACTGGACCGGATAAGAGAACACATCGCCGCGTTCCTTATTAGAGACGTTATCGATCTTTATGGCCAATTCCACGCCTACGACATGAAGGAAGGCGAGTTCGTCTTAGTTAAGAAGTGATATGTATTTCTTTGTGAACTTTTATATGGATGCTGAATTTACTAAGAGTCAAATTACTTTGTGACCTTTGTGACATGGGGTGGATGAAATTGAGAGTTTAATTACTTTATTTGGTGATGTTGATGAGTTGATTCGAGAGTTCATTTTGTGACTCAATTTATGTGTATGTATCAAGTTTCTGTTATTTCATATGATTCAATTCTAATTACTATGAATGAATGAGATGTGTGTATGTATTGTGTGTTTATTTCCTACTGCTACACAACAATATAAAATTATTAGGTATGCTGTTACGACAATCATAGGCGGTTTTTATGGGGAACCGCCTGTGATGACACCCCCATCATAAGCGGATATCTACAAGAACCGCCTGTGATGACCTCCCCATCACAGGCTGTAGAGAACCGCCTGTGATGACCTCCCTATCACAGTCGGTTCTCCGTGATGTCCTCATTTTAGACGGTTCTTGTAGAGATCTGCCTATAATATTTTATTATCACAGGCCCTTACTTACAGGAGAAAAAACCGACTGTCTTGAGGTTTTTAAATCGCCTATAATAAGGTGTTCTATACTAGTGAACTTACGTTTCTTTCCCCGATCATCCGTGTGCTCTTCTTTCTCCTCAACTGCATTGCTGCACCACTCGTATTGCATGCCTCCATGTTATTTGAGAGAATTCCACATATACCACTCCAAACTTGACCGGTTCCAAATATGCCATTGAAAAATTGAAGTTCCAAATATGCCACTGAAATTTTGCACCGATTCCATATATGCCATTATCGTCAGTTGACCAGCAAGTTGACCGCTAAATGGCAGTTAAAAAGATGATTTTGCCCTTTGAACAGTAAAATAATCTATTTCCACTTTGCACCTAAAGGGACTCTAATTTTCTGCCATTATATATCATGGTGCCATGCCATCATGTCAGCCATAGCACTGGAAATTATTTTACTATTAACTTATTTTTCCGTTCAAAGGGTAAAATCGTCCTTTTAACTGCCACTTAACGGTCAACGGCTGGTCAACTGACGGTAATGGTATATATGGAAGCGGTGCAAAATTCCAGTGACATATTTGGAACTTTAATTTTTTCAGTGGCATATTTAGAACTGGTCAAATTTGGAGTGGTATATTTAGAATTCTCTCGTGTTATTTCTCTCACCGGATACGCATTTGAAGCGGAAGTGGTGATTGATGGCAGATATCTGACAATTTGACACAACATTTCGGTTCGGACTCGTCAATCCTATATTCTTATACAAGTGCATCCCACTAACTGCAATTAATTTTCTAAAGTTCACCTGTGAGAGAGCCACGTCATCACATTTTTTCTGTTCATAGGATAGTCCCTTTTGAGCGTCCTAGATTGCAGCAGATCTGTGGTGTGTGTTAACTTTGATTCAGCGGTTCGATTGTTGCAGAATCCCGAATGTCCTCTTTCCCTCTTCTTCGATACCACCTCCTCTTCCTCTTACTCTTTGTCAGTTCGTCCCTCCACCTCCCAGAATTCAAAGGTCCTATATATCTTCTCCCCTCGCCCACGCACACGGCCGGACGACCCCAACCCTTAAATCCGCTCCCCCTCTCCTCTCCCTCTGCTTTGCCCTCTTCCCGCATCTATTGGTCAGCTCATAGACAGCCACCTTTGCGCGCCATCCGCATCTATTTGAAGGTTGTTGTCTCTGTGACATGGATGATGATGTCAACAGGAGAAGGAGAAACCTGGCGCCCAGTCACACCACCAACCATGGAGATCTTCTCCTAGCATCCTGTCAAATCGATGTTTTCTATGAACAAGCTGTACAATTGGATCTCTCTTATTTCTACATTCCTTTCAGTTAATTTGTAGGTCCGTATAACTTTGTTTTGTTTCTCAGTGTGGGCCACACCAAATCCTTGCCTTGGGCATGTTTTTGAGTTTTTCAGTGTTGACGCAAAATCCTTCCCTTGTTATTGTTTATTTCAGAGAAAACTGCTATTGTTTAAAATCCTTCCCCTGCTATTGTTTATTTCAGAGAAAACTGCTATTGTTTCTGTACTTTCTTATGTTACATAATTTTTCATTATAGGATAAGGCTTATGGTTGTCGATTTGCCTCCTACACTGCAGTATTTCTACTTCTCACCGTATCCATTTCCAAAGCAATGTTCCCTAATTCTGCTACGTATTTCTTTGTTCTATTACTGCAAAGTGTATTACATATTACTTTTTGTTTCATAAGGTATTATGCTAGATGGATTTTCCTCATATTCCTCCCAGCTGACTTCCATTGCTTGCTACAGTTTGACTTATAATTTAGTTCAGGTTCCTGCTGGCACATGAAAAAACAGAGTATGATTCAGAAATATTTGATGAGTCATTTGTGCCTTTACTATTGGTGTTGGAGGCAACCCCATCGAATTAAGACATAAATCAAGCTATCTACTATCTAGAGTATTAACCAGCCTTCATTCTACATGAATTAGCGTACGAGAGTCATGTTTGATCTAGAGCCAATACGTGTTTCCACATTATTCAGAATGCATCAAGTGGAGAGGAGCATGGGCTGTTTGGTTTCGTCAAGGTGTCAAGCTCGCTCACAAAATTTGGCGCCGCAGCAAAGACAATTGGGTACTGTTTCACTTCAGGTGTTGGCGCCACAGCAAAAACAAGAAGGCCGTTTTTAGCTCCCGTTTTGTTGCAGCAGCAGAAATAGTCTCTCTCCGATAAAACATTATTTTTATCCATGTGATAAGTGTCATCTATCATGCTGTGGAACCGTGACAGACCTTATTGCACATTAATATTTCAACAGGTGACCTATCATGCAGTCGGACCACAATAGTTACCCCTCGTGCTTGGGCTGTGACAAACGACCTATCACGCAATCGGGCCGCGATAGTGGCCCCTCGCACCTGAATTGTGCGATAGGGCCTAGGACCGCCGTACTATCACGGTTCAGGCTCACGACAGGTGCGCCCATCTAGCATCCGTCATCAACGGTGGCCCTAGCGTGTAGCTATTCGATCACGATTTTGACCTATGAATTCTTGAAACCAGTAGCATGTGACATGCACTCAAGAAAAAGGCACCAACTAGCAACTTGCCATATCACCGTATAGCAGGCCACTACTACTAGTAGAATGGAGGAGCTCACTTATCATGTAGTTGGCACCAAGATCATGGCAGACGGGGCACTTACCATGGGCCTGAACCGCGATAGAATAGTGGTCTCAGGCCCTATCGTGCAGTCCAGGTGTAACATACAGCTAGCTAGACTACGTGATAGGTTGTCTGTCGCGGCTGAGCTTGTGTGGCTCACAGCTGTCGTAGCCTCGGCGTGTGATAGGGTTTGTCACAATCTCATAGTGTGACAGATGACACATGCTGTCTGTCGATGCTATTGTGAAGATAAAAATGACGCTTGATTGAAGAGAAGACTATTTATATCGTTGAAATAGAACATGGAGCTAAAAAGGCAAAATTTTGCAAAGGCAACTACTTACTGTTTTACTTTAGTGTTGTTTAACAAACTAGGGAACTCTGGTGTCTCTTTTCTCCATGGTTCAACTCTGATTTTCTATATGCTTTGGGTCCGTTGTCTAACCAGACATCCACATACCTCGGAAGCGTCTAGATGTACCATACTTTCGGAATTTGTTATCAATTTTCTTTTGCTACATTTATTTTCTCCCTACATACTTAAATTCATTAGTATTTAGCATTCTAGCAGTGACACAATTCTTTTCATGTAAGTTTGATAAGAAGAGTGACTTTGTTATGACACAAGCTTCAGAGGATGCCATTCCCATCGTATGATTGCAGCTAATTTACTCTAATTATTAATGCTGCATTATTTTATTTATACCAATATAGAAAACGCAAGTTATAATGTGACTTTTGATCTCAGTTGTCTGAAATCTTTAACCAATTTTCATAATTCCTCGTCTAATGGTTATAGATAAAGATTAGATCATCTTTCAATCACATACTTATTGATAATTTTAATTTATATATGTTTTCATGCTTAAATTTTGTTTTTAATGTACTATTTAGTTATTGAAAAAAATTTGACGTCTACATTTTAACATATGCTTAAATGTATGGTTTTCTTCTTCAAGTTATACTCCCTCTTCCCCAAATATAAGGTACACATGCACTTTGAAATTTACAATTAAACCTATAATATTTTGGTTATGTGACATAAAAATGGTACTATTAGATTCGCTTTTGAAAGCGTTTTCCAATGATATCACTTTTGTATCACTTGATTAGTATGATCTAATTATAAATCTTAAAATATGTACATGTTTTATATTTTAAGAATGAGGAAGTATAAAAATATATTTCATATAATACATATTGTGAATATACATTGCACACACGCTATTACTGTTATATCTTAAAAGATTTTGAGGCAGCACGCCGGGAGTCAACCGGTCTTTCTGCTGGCATCGCCCTTTGAATGGAACCTAGCAGCAGGCAGGAGTGATCCGAGTGGTGTGGGACAGTAGCGCACCACGAGCGCTGGACGCTTTGACGCCTTCACACCCGTCCGTCTCAAGTCTCAACTCCGCACCACCAACCCTCCTCACCAAGCACCTTCCGTTCCACCACACCGTATCCATTCCATCCACGCTTGCTGTTGCTGCCACCCCGAAGCAAAGCAAGTCCAACTCTCCTCTCCCGGTCGTCGTCGTCGTCGTCGCCGTCTTCCTCCTCCCCTCCACCGGGCTGCCGAGCGCGCGCGTGTCGGAGATCCGTCCTCATCTCGTGCTGGTTCGGTACGTAAGGAAGCCCTAGCGTATGCGTCGATTGTTTCTGTTCTAAGAGCGGGCCTTGTTCCGCGGGAATCTTTTAATTTCTCTGCTGTGAGCGATCGAGTCGGAACTGTTGTGGATTGCTTGCCGCGTGCTGATTTCGAGTTCGGTTCTTGTTCTTCGTCGAGCGAGCGCAAGATCCATGAGCGCGAGCTGCATCCCCCCCATGCTCGGATACACGTTGAGTTAGGGTGCTACTAATAGCAGTTTATTACCTTTTCCCCTAAACGATTGGGGGTTCAGCTAAATCCCCATGCGCATGTTAATTTCGCCCTGTTATTTAGGTGGTGAGGTTGGGAAATTTGTAACTTATTAACAAACTTGGAAGTGTTAGAGATTGCACATTAGGCCACAGGTGGGATGTGGTTACCATTTTTGGTTTATCTGTTTTTCTCCAGTGTGCATCATGAAGTGGTTAATTGAGAGATTTTCATGTACAATGGACTGGCGTGACCGTGCCTGCAAGGAAGGGAAGCAATTCGAACTGCGGTGCATACTAATCAGAACAGTGTGCGATGCCATTGCCAAGAAGCCCCTGTTTCTACTGATGAGGCAGCCTGTGGAGAATGACGGAGAAATTTGTTAGCTTTTCTGGAATGCATAATTAGGATACATGAGTGATCTGGGGTTAAACTTGTAGAGAAGGCCTAAATAATGCCATTGTGACAGAAATCGAACAATATTACCATTGCATTAATAAATTACTAGTTACTATGTATGCGGAAGTTACATGAGGCCAAATACACCACAGCTTACAGTACAAACATGGGATGTAGAGAGATGAGCACCAGCATCCTAGTTGGAATTCTCTGTCGAAATAGAAGCTTTAAAAATAAGGGTTATGATTCAATGCTCCACCTTTGGGGGAAATCTACAAATCTTAAAGGTACTCCCTCTGTCCAGAAATATGCGCACGTGTTTTCCAAAATTTGACCAACAATTAATTCACATATTGTTGAACTAATTATTCTTCACAGATTAATCTCAAAAATGTGTGCGCCTTATATTTCCTGACGGAGGGAGTACGACCCAAGGATAAACTTGTATGTTTTTAATATGGAAAACTATAAGGGAAGCCCCTGCAGTATATTTTTTATTAAAAAGTGAAGAGAATATTTACAAGAAAATGTGGGGATATACATCAAGAGTTAGGGGGATATACAGGCTATACAATAGAATCAAGCCAGTCCCTAAGAGATGCTGTAAGCGTCTCTTTCATTCTAAGAGAGAAGATCAAGTTCTTTCTTAAAAAGGTATTTCCAGGAATCAATACCGGGATTGACACTGTAAAAAAAATTGGCGTTTTTCTGATTCCATATGTGCCAGGCCATAGCTGTGAAGGCTTCCATGAAAAAAGGCTCGTGAAAAGAAGATCTTTGCTTGTTTGAGGAGGTTATCCTAGTCGGAACTAGTGTCCAAGGGGATGCCAATAGTGTTCCAACATGTGATGCTGAAGGGGCATTCCCAGAAGAGGTGGTCTCTAGTCTCAAGGCTTCTTGAGTTGCACAAAACGCAAGTGTAGTCGTCGGTGACATGGATGTTACTCCGCTGAAGCATGTCTTTGATGTTGAGTCTATCTTGTAAGAGGAGCCAAGTAAAAGCTTTTAGCTTGGATGTACATTTGGAGGACCAGATCCATGTTAGGGAAGCTGGTGCTTGAATATCTTTTAAAGACCCAAGCATAGTATTCTTGAGAGGTGTAGGAGGAACTGCCGCATACATATTGCCATGTGTCTTTGTCCTCCAAATCCTCACTGTGATTAAGAATGAATTGCAGTAGCGCATGAGGCTCATCGAAAGCTTGTGAGGAGTGGGGTAGGTGAAACAGGTCAAGCGGCTCCGGGTTGGAGAGCAGTTAGTGGAAAGCATATCATCGATGGCAAGAGTGAAGTCTAGGAAACTTGGTGCATAAGACGTCGTTAGCCCAGTGGTCTTTCTAGAAGAGGACAATGTCTCCATCAAAAACAGTACATGAGGCGATGTTGTTGAATTGATTGAAGAGCTTGAGCACATCACGCCACCAGAAAGACCCAACCGGTCTGGTCGCATGGGGTACAGAGGCGGCGTAGTAGTTCCAGACCAAATTGGTCGCATGGGGCACAGAGGCAGCGTAATAGTTCAAGACCAAATTGACCCAAGGGATGTCATGTTTGTTGTAGAACTTGTGAAGGAATTTCACGAGGGGCGCTTCGTTTTGAACCGTAAGGTCGATGATACCAATCCACTTTTAAGTTGGATAAATTTGTACTTCAAAGTAATTAATAGGTTGACATTGGGTGCTCCAAAAGGCAAAATTTGATGAGAAGAGTTCAAACCCGATCCATTTTGGCCCGTTCAATCCCCCAAGTGATTACTTCAGACATTTAGCTATCTTATCCTTTCTCTTAATGTTTCTCCGCCCGCATCTGTTGACATGAACACTGAGGGGCCCCTAAGCCTATTTGGGCCTTCGCCCACTGGCATGCTGCGCAAGGGCATCTAGTCATTGCAACCCTGGATTTCGTATCAACTGCCATGTCTTTTGGTGCCTTTGCTTGAGACTCGAAATATCCTTTGGAAACTCTTGGGTCTCATGCCACCTAGATCACAATCTGCATGTCTATCCTCTGCTAGTAGACATTGGTTTCAGCTTCCAGCGATCAAGTACCTATAAGTGGCTGAACTTTGTGGCCTTGTTCCTTCTATTCTCGAGAGACCATCTTCTTGGCTGCATGGTTGTACTTATTGATTTTCAACAAACCTCGTCCAGTTAATTAACTTGTCTGATTTGATTTTATCAAGCATGGCAGCTGTTTTTATTTTCCCAGGTGTCCTATTTTGAAATAAAAGGAAAGGTAGCAAAGGTTTTGGTGTGGTGATAGGGTAGTGTGAGTGCTGACCTTTTAGGAAATGGCATCGATGGGGGAGTGGATCCATCAGTAATTTGTGGCCATGTTTCTTAGATCAATGGATACTAATCATTGTGTCATCACAAAATGGTAAGCAACTAAACTCCAACTATCACAATGGACCCTCTGACTAGGCGCTACTGTTCTAGAGAAAACAACATGGGGGAAGGGTGTGGGTTTCAATCCAAAATTCCTTTTATATATAGGAATAATATAAATAGGTATGCATTTGGACCACATTCAGTTAAAATAGTTGCTTGACAGAAACGAAGTAACCGAAAGAAAGATTACAAGCAGTTGAATGGAAAACAAGAACTTTTCATGGCTATTCCAACTAGGTCTACCACTATTCTTTCCAAATTTCATCTTCTTCATCTGTTCCACTCTGTAGCATTAATTCTCCTTCATGACTAGCCTGAAATCTTTGTATTTAGAGACCCCTTGTATTTATCCTCATGGAGAGGATAGTGTTTGGTGTACTAATTTTCATTCTTTTCTATATACATATTGAGGTGCCATGCCTGCTTGACATGGGAAATATTGGTTTGATCTTCTCTCTCTTTTGTGGAAAGTGCTTCATGATATTTCAAATGAAAATACATGTAAATCTGAGTGAAAATTTGGTTTGACTTAGTTCTTGACACTATAGGTTTCAGTTGTTTTGATTTAAATCATTGTTTCATTAAACGTTGTTATCAATTTTATTTGGAAATTATTTGTTAGTATTTCTTTTCAGTGTACAAAACACTACGTAATGCATAGTCTGATCAACGTTTGTTGTTATTTTGATGTTCACGTGTTTGAGGGTAGGATCATGTGTTTAAAGCTCACTGTGAATCTGTCAGGTAGCTAATGGCTACCTATGTGGTTGTTTGGATCACATGGGTTAGGAATAAGTTGCGATAAAACGGGTTTTAGTAAGATTTTTAGGATAATATGTTTTAAGTTATCATTATGTTAGGATGGGTTTATAGATTACTTTGTTTGGATTAGAAAAACTAAAACAAGTTTTCACCAGTATAGTGTTTGGCATACATAACCACATGAATGTTAAGTAGGTATGGGTTCTAGTTCAGATGAGATGGCTTTTGACCATTGATCAATTTCCCTGCCGTCTGCAGCCTGTTAAATCTAGCAGTCTCACTGTGATCTAGCATCTCTCTCTCCTTTTACCATTCCAACACATTCGCTCACCCATCCTCTCTCTGTCTGTTTTGTTTGTTGGGGTGGGGAGGAGTTTGCCGGCATCTGGCAAGGGAGCAGGTTAGGAGGCGGTCGTTTGCTGGACATTGGATCCGCGGTCCCAGGTCTGAGATCATGGAGTGAATTTGGGAAGCCAGGAGATTAGGCTTGCCTATGTGCTTTGGGCCTCCTCCGTGGTGGAAACTTAGGAGCAATGGTACCTTGGGTAGGGGCTCGAGGGACTCGCCTCGGTTTGAGAGGAGGCATGGAGAGTGGCTGATGCTCAAGGGCAGTGGAAGCGACTAGGACGGCAGTGAGGAGACCTCCCACAATAACCTTGCCGCAGCCACAGCCACTGCTGCCACAGACAACTATATGATGCCTGTGCTGTCTCCACCACAACCTGGTGATGAGGACCCTGTCGTTGCTGACAACAGCGCCAGTCATGGCCGTCGCGGGCTCCTCCTGTGGTGGCAGTAGCGCGGACATCACCATCGGGAGTCCCACAGTTTAGACTGAGTTCATGGGTAACTGGTTGTGTTAAAAGCGCCGATTAGAAGATTTTGTTAAAATGTGAAATTCTTCTGTTATGGAAAACCAGGTTTTAGTTATCCGGGAGTTGATTCTCGTATATTATTTTCCCCCACTAGAATCAGGCTAGAGTCTGTTTAATCCGATATTCCCAAAACACGTCAACCAGAAAACCCCTAGTGGAAATAATCATTTGAAATTTCAACAAATCTGAATAGCATTTTTTATGTGAATTACTGAATTTAAATCACCAATCGCAAAACGTCCAATTGTACTTATGCCAATGCTTTGCTACATAATTTATTTCCTTACAATCTAGGTACCTTACTTTCAGTCTTTTCTCCATTTTGTTGTTTTTAATGAAATGCTTCATCTCTCAGGTCTTGTCTAAATTGAACATGTCGTGCTTTGCATGCTGTGGCGGTGACGACACTCAAGGAGCACCTGATAACAGAGGTTCATACCAAAGCGGCTACCCAGCAAGTAATGTTACACTGAATATCCACAGCTGTACATGTAGCCCCATTTCCTATGATTCCAACAACTACCTTTAATATTTCATAGTAAAATTTCCCTGAGTTTTCATTGATCTGCAGGGAATGATGCTTATCGCACTGCTGATCCAACTCCCAAAGGGGCTCAACCTGTGAAAGTGCAACCAATTGCAGTCCCCACGATTTCTGTAGAAGAAATTAGGGAGGCAACTAAGGATTTTGGTGATGAAGCTTTGATTGGTGAGGGTTCTTTTGGTAGAGTGTATTTTGGTGCACTAAAAAATGGTAGAAGTGCAGCAATAAAAAAGTTAGATTCAAGTAAGCAGCCAGACCAAGAGTTTTTGGCACAGGTATGCGCTTGTCTATGAATTGTGCATCTTCACTAGTCTTGCTTTTTACAGAATATGTCTACAGGTCTCCATGGTGTCAAGACTTAAGCATGACAATGTTGTGGAGTTGCTTGGTTATTGTGTTGATGGAAACACCCGTATCCTTGTCTACGAGTTTGCTACGATGGGCTCTCTTCATGATATGCTTCATGGTATAACTTTGTATGCTTGTAAAATTTTACTCACTGCTCTCCTTATTGATAAGTTTCTATGGTGACATGATATGCTTAATATGCTTAACATGTATGGAATTTAACTCTACAGGACGGAAAGGTGTGAAGGGAGCTCAGCCTGGTCCGGTCTTGTCGTGGACACAACGAGTGAAGATCGCTGTTGGAGCAGCAAAAGGCCTAGAGTATCTTCATGAGAAAGCCCAGCCTCATATCATACACCGGGACATCAAGTCCAGCAACGTTCTTCTATTTGATGATGATATAGCTAAAATAGCTGATTTTGATTTGTCAAACCAAGCTCCTGATATGGCAGCTCGGCTTCACTCAACGAGGGTTCTTGGAACATTTGGATATCATGCACCTGAGTACGTGCAATTCTCCTTTCAGTATTGTGAACTATGGCAACCATTTTATTTGATTGTTAAATTTTTGGTACAGGTATGCAATGACTGGACAACTTAGCTCTAAGAGTGATGTGTACAGTTTTTGGAGTTGTTCTTCTAGAGCTCCTGACTGGAAGAAAGCCTGTGGATCATACATTACCAAGAGGACAGCAGAGCCTTGTGACATGGGTAAGTATCTATATTCGATATTATAATTTTGATTTAACCCCTACAAACTACCTGTGTGAACTTTTTGCGTAAGTTTTTTAAATTCTCAAAACATAGCTGCATATAGAGGAAGATGTATTCTACAATCCTGCAAAATTTCATGATCAAACTCGACTTCATTTGGGAGAAACAAAAATGGAAAGCAGATCAAAGGAACATTGTTGAAACAGTAAATCACTCTTAAAACTACAATTTGTCTTTTCTTTGCTCCTAAACACAATTAGGTTGATGATGAAATTTTGTAGAATCACAGGACACCATTTCCACCTACATCCACCAATATCAGGTGAAGCTGTCACACAACGTCTACATGAGTTTACACTAACACCTGATATTTGCATTATGAAATTGCCTTGCGTGTATGAAATGTTTTCCTGTCTCTTTTGTTTGATTAATCAAAGTACCTGTTGTTTTTCATGCTTGCAGGCAACTCCCCGACTTAGTGAAGACAAGGTTAGGCAGTGTGTTGATTCAAGACTTGGAGGGGAATATCCTCCTAAAGCTGTTGCAAAGGTACGAGGTTATTCTAGGCCCTAATTTTGCCCGGGTTTAAATAGTCTCTAGCAGTGGAATATTTGCTCAAAGATTACTAAAAGGAGAGAACGTTCTATGTGACATGAGATTGGTGGCATATAATGGTCATAAGAAAGTACATTATGTCACTGTTAGCAATGCTTTGATGTACCTATAATTGGCGGCATTTTTGTTGATTTCATGCATATATCATCGTGCACCCACACTTGAGCTTTTAATTGCTCCACACTATTCATCCTTCTTCCTGTTCTTTGTATTCTTTGAACAGTTTGCAGCTGTTGCTGCACTGTGCGTGCAATATGAAGCAGACTTTAGACCGAACATGAGCATCGTCGTGAAGGCACTCCAACCCCTGCTGAATGCACGAGCATCCAACCCTGGTGAACATAGAAGTTAATCTTTGACCCTCCGAAGTTGCTTTGTGGAGTGTTGTCTGGGAGGCTGGCTGTATGTAGATCTGTGTCTATCCAACCCTAGTTGTAATCAAGCTTCTAGCATTGGTATCCCATGCGATTCTTTTAATGTGATGCAGGATGACTGCTCTTGTTTGTACCTGACGCGAATATCTAACAATTATGTAGGATTATGGTGAAAAATAAGGAAAAAGGTATGGTGTTTGACTTGATGCCATTGACCTCAGATGTTGATCAGGAGATGGTTTTCTCCCATGGACATGATTGAACGTAGTAACGCAATTTCTGAGTGTTAATAATGTTCAGTCAGTCTTAGTAGGTGATTCCACTTTAACTGATAGATTATCCATTTCGTTTATCTTTGACCTTGGGTAAAGTTGTTCAATCGGTTTAGAACCTTTTTGCCGGTAATTCCGTTAATTACCTGCAAACAGGAACAAAAATATTGCTGTCTATGGTACTATCTGATTTGAACATGTAACGGTTAGAAAAGGACCTTATGATCAAAGTAAAATAATGTTACAAGCAGAACATTCTCCTGACACTACGGGTATCGCAGGATCGAACAAGCAGCACGGAACAGCGGTAACCGCTTCAGTAGATAACAACTGTCACAAATCAAATATGGCCTTCATGGTAATAGCGATTTACTATCGACTGTACTACAAGTCTACAACAGTACTGAATTTCGGAAAAAGTTGGTCTGGAATCATGTAGCGAGAAATTGATAAATGTGATGCTAAATGCGCATGACAGAATCATACCATGAGCTAACTGTTAACCCTAACACTACTACCACATCGATACCTGGGTTTCGTACAAGCGATCGAGACACTAGGATGTCATATTGTCGCTTCCAGTACATGTTGCTGAGCTTCTTGCAATGTTCTGACTTCTTAATTTTATCATGGTACGTATAGCAAAGAATGGTTCCCGCAGAGCTCATTCATCAGTTATCAGCTTTGACTTGAACACAAAATGCTGCATGCAGGTAACTAGGCATGCTTCATCCATACGGATCTGAACTCTAATTTTACCTGTCAAAAATGTTGGTGCTAGTCAGACATAATTCCACCTAGATATACATTTAGAGAGAAGATGGATGGTTTACAGGACAAAAGGAACGTGTGCACGTTTAAAAAAAGAAAATCATGTGCGCGTGTGTTGATTAGTGATTTCCTGGAAAATATTCTCTGAATATCAAGAAGTGTCAAGAATATTACTCTCTGAAGCTTCTGCATCTGAGATTCCGATTCTGGACGCAGAATTCAAGTTTCAGTACCTTCGTCTTCAGCTCCTGATGTGTCCACCAATGCTTCTCCAACTATATGTGAGCAACGAATCTAAAATGAATTTATCGACATTTCACACTAAATGAAAGGCGCTTTATTAATCAAAGAAGTAATAGTAACATATACATCTCCTTAGTTTCAAAAAGAAAAAAAAACATGTACAGCTTCTTGGTTTTGTTTCTCCAGTGAGCAGACAATACCCTTACATCATCTCTCAATCTGGCAGTATCATCATCCTAACATTCACACGTTCGTTGGTATTCCCATGTTCTCTGGTGAAATATCAGCCAGTACCTTTTAAAAGGCTTATTATCTTAGTCTACCCAGCTTTGCGTTTACATCCATGATTTCAGTCTCAGTTCTCAAAGGCTTTATGCTGCCTTTGTAAGAGCTTATCTATTGAGTTACATGCACCAATCAATTTACTTAAATCTCAAACTGTTGAAGAGAAATGGATAATACATTTATACTTTAATACCTCCGCTCATGTCTAAACCCCTCTAGATGTGAAATCAATATAGGTCACGACTATTTTTATTAATAGTATGTTAACCAGATCTTGAACTCGAGTCCTCTTGGCTCTGATACGATATTGAGTTTGATGCACCAACCAATTCACCCAAAAGTCTAAGTTAATAGAAATGATGGGTAATATATTTGAACATCCTTGGCCTCTACAATATGATGCACACAACCATAATTTATTACCAACGACCCCAAAAGGCATAAGGCCGACCTAATTGGCTTACAAAAGTGAAATCAAAATGGCAAACAAATTGTCATGACATGGCTAGCTTTGGTGGAACTAACCATGGCAACGAGGAGATTGAAAGTTAAGACACCAATGACGCCATAAAGATCGGTGTTTGGTGTGACCAGTGAAGGTTAAACCAAGAACATTCACCTTAGAGAGCAGATCGTCAGCTTTCAAGAAAATATCTTCAAGAAGGTGATGACACACGTATGTATCCACTAGTGAAGGACACATCAATGGCTTTCACCTCAGAGAGCGGGTACCGGTGCACAAAACATCGTAATACCCTTGTTGCCGGATCCAACTAGTGAATGCCGGATCACTAGCTTCAAAGACAACGACTTCCAAAAGGGGACAACACATGTACGTTGCCACTATCGAATCCAACAATTGAAGACTAGATCAAGAGTTTTCACCGCCGAGAACATGAACCAATGCTTGAAGACGCCTCAATACCCTTGTCGCCAGATTCAACCAATGTAACTTAGATCGCTATCCGCACAACAATCATCCCATGCCATCGCCAAAAACCACAAGGTGCTCATATCGGTTCTGTTGCCCGCCGCTCAAGAATAGTGTCATCGCGCACCCGTCACCCCACCACCCAAAGTTGTCACACTACCCAACGCTCACCATCACCCAGCGGAGCAACGAGAGCAAGGGAATTGATGAACCAGAGTGAGAGATGAGAGGCCCCACACCATCAGTGGTCGGACGATGGCCACCTATGCTGGCAGCGAGGAGATCAAGGTGGGCCAGTGGCACTTGGGAAGAAGCTAGGATTCGCTTCCTGTTCTGAGGTGCTGCAAATAGACTATTCTGCAGGAAAGTGATAGAGATGAACCAAATGCTTTATAAATGCTGAAATTGATGAAAATAGTTATCGAGGAAACTAAACTACCTACATTAAGTTATGCAAATGCTAAGATAATAAGGAAAAGAAAAGGAAAACGATGATACACATCAACCAAACCCCCTGAAATGTATCTTTTGTGACGAAATATCAGCTCGGCTGATATTTGTGACCTGGACCATCATTCGTGGGCTGGGTCTATTCATGGACTAAAATCTTTTGTGATGAAATTCTTTACAGGTCCATCATTCGTGGGATGGGGCCTCATACTTGGGCCGTGAAACTTAGATTGGGCCATCGTACTTGGGCTGGCCCATCAGAATTGACCGTCACAATTGGGTCAGGTTGTCCACTTCAAGGATGAATTTGTGTGAAATATGCGTCCGATGTGGCGGCCACGTCGGACAGACCAGACAGGCAACCGTTTTCCTACAAATTCCGAATATGATGTGGCGCTTATTTTTATCATAAACCGAGCTGTCCGGAGCCTACCCGAGTGGGCAGCTCCCACTTTCTATGATGCTTTCTGGCTTATTGATGTCTTTTTACGTCATTGAACACCTTCTGTGATGAAACATTAGCCATCACAATTTTTTGGGAGGTTCTATGATGAAATCACCTTTTTTTGTCACTGGTTATAATCTATGACGGGCAATAGATGCACAGTTTTTCCGTCAAGTCTGAGTCATAGAAAGTTTTTTCGACGAACATACAGCTTTCTATGACGGAAGTTGCAGATCAACGGATTTGTTGTAGTGTCAGTTGCCACAACTAAGTTGTTCATTGAGCATACTCATTGAACAAGTTCAGTAATCCCCAGTAGGCCTCTGTTTTCTTCACCCGTTATTCTTTTCTGCCACTTGCACTTTTGAATTTGTTGTTGCTGGGCTGCGCTCAGGATTGTTGCGTCCACGTTTGTTTTTGTTATCTTTCGGGCTCTTTCTGGGCCTTTCATGTACATCCTTTGCCTATAATTTGAACTCACTAAGAGTACTTTTTCGCCAAAAATTCACCTGAATGGAAGGGGATATATATCTGTTGATTTGGTGCAGCACTAAAGGAATGGATATTTCTGTTGGACGAAATTCTCCGCTTTGCAAGAAAAACTCCAGCACAAGCAATATGATTTATTACTGCACAAATGCTGAATGCTCTCTTTCCGATCTCTATCCAGATTGATGTCGTTCGTTCATAATTCATATGCTAATTTATTCGATATTCCAACAGAATGCGTATCGATTTTTTTTACTGTGGTCCATTAGTTCATGAATAATCATGCACTAGCTCAATGTTTTTGGTTGTAAATGTTAGTCATACCAAAGTAATGTGCTTTCGTTTTGCAAAATAGTATTTTATAAGTATATTTATAAACAGTAATTTTAAATTGCTAAGAATACCATAGCCTCGTACGGAAATTTTAGTTCGATCATTATCGGAATTTTTTATTTCCAAACGAGAATGATCAAAGTGACATTAATACAGAAATACATGCTATGAAAATAAGACTCAATATGTTTAGAAGCCGCATGTACATAAATTGTGACTATTCGCCTGTAATCTTGTCTTCCATCGTGCATGTCTGTTTGTTGGAGAGATTGGCATCACACATTCAAAGATGTATGTCAGGGCATATTTAGAACTCCATGTTGTGACAATGCAGGACAATCTTAGCAATAAAAGCTATAGGATACATAAATTTTCACTTCCTAGTTTGGATATCGATATCAAGTACAAGTTCAACATGATAGATTAGGTACCCCTAACATAACAAATTAGAAAAGTCTAATCATCTTCTTCTTTAAGTCAACACCAAATAGTCCAACAATATACTTTGAAATGATCTACATATCTCGCCACATCATCATATCCATTCAACACATCATCAGTCATTGTGGCAACCATCACCCCACTCAGTCTCTTGTGTTTCTACACATGATACATTAGATATAGTTTATTATACTAATTCAGTATAACAGATAAGAATCATACGATTAGATCCAATAATTCTCTTGAACCATTTTTTCCTTTAGTGTAACCCTAAACCTATATATTCCAACAATCCAACCTCACCGCTACCAAACCATTATAATTTCCCCACCACCATCCAACCCCATCTAATACACATATCTCATTGTCATCATTAGTGCCATCATCTTATGGCCTCTTGCATTTCTACACATGAAAAATTAGCTACAACTCATCTTTCTACTTTTAGCATGGTAGATTGATTAGCATGATTAGATCCAATGACATGACCATCATTCCTTTATTGTAACCCTAAACCTAGATATTCCAACAATCCAACCCTGCTGCCACTAAACCATTATAATTCCTCCACTACCACCTCCCAACCACATCTAACACACATATCCTATTGGCATCATAAGTGCTATCGTCTTATGGCCTCTCACATTTCTACAAATGACAATTTAGATATAACTCATCTTACCACCTTTAATGTGATGGATTAGAATCGTATGACTAGATCGAACCACTCACTTGGACCATATCTCCTTTAGTGTAACCTAATGTTCCAATAATTCAACCCTGGTGCCATCAAACCGGTATAATTCCCCCACCGCCACCTCCCAACCCCATCCAGCACACATATGCAGTTGTCATCATCTGTGCCATCATCGTGTCATCATCATTGTACATGTTTTCTAACCCTAGCCACCACATGCCCATCTCTTCGCCCTTGTTGCCTCACCACCATCGGCCTTCCGAGACAGATGTCAAAAATCCCTAAAAGTTTGGTGCCCCACCTTCCTCCCTCGCTGTCGGTGGTGCTTAGATCGCAATTAGTTGTCAAGCTGCCCATCAACTGGTATCTCTTTTGCATCAATTTCCAATAGGGGAAGAAAATTCTAACAGGTACTCCAACACCGGAACTGCTTAGATTCCTGGGGTTCTTTGAATTGCTCGTTGCTATGACATGCCATGAACTGCTAGTTGCATCTCTTGGAGATTTTGCTGGTTTTCTAACTGTTGAAGGGGCAACTCGGTCTCTCCCTGGAAACCCTAATAGCCGACCAATACCGGCCATTCCGTCTTCTTTAACGCATGCGCCACCAATGAACCCCCTGAAATGGCGCTGCTATCCGCAGTGCGCTGCGTCGGCGACAGTTGCACCTCCGGCCTCAACACCTGGCCCCTTCACTACGTCCGCCATCGCGGTGTCCTCAGTCGCCTGTGTTCCTCCTGCCTCCTCCTCTCCTACTGCTCCGTGTACTGTTGCTGCTGCTTCCTCCTCCTCGGCGCCGCCCCGCCGACCCACTACGATGACAGCGACCCTCTCCTCGCCCCGCCGGTGCCGACCACCACCTACCTCGTCTGCCATGAAGCCGTCGCGCACCTCTCCCTCACTTCGCCTGAGGCGTCTTCGTCTGCCCCGCCTGCAGCGCGACCACGGCTGGCTGGCCCTTTTCCTACGCGCCGTAGTGCAGGACGCCGCTCGACGTGCACGCAACGCGCCTCCTGATCCTGTCCACGCATATGCGCTAGCCTTGCTCCAAAAGGAGGCCGCAGAGGTGCGCGCGATGGGGGTGCGGATGGCCGAGGAGTCCGCGCCTGAGCGGAAGCAAGCATACCGCGCGCTGGGCATGGCCTTTGGCATCGACGCCAAGCTCCGTCCACGAAGGAAGACATCTCACCGCTTGAGAACCCTGGGCCGGAAGGCATGGTGCGAGCATGGACATGGCGCTGGACCTTAACGAACCGGCCCCGCCGCCTTCCCCGGCCACGCTGACGACTGGCACAGAGGGCTCCTGCAGGGAAATGACAATGGCTTCCGCCGAGCCCCCGCTGCCTTCCCTGGCCACGCTTATACTTGGCATGGAGGGCGTCCGCACGGAAATGGTGATAGCTCCCCCCGAAGCTCCGGCGCCAGGGACGCTGCAGCTGTTCTGGAAGGACAAGGAAGACGAGGAGGATGAGGAGTAGGTGCAAGGATGCTCAATCAGGAATCAGCTTGAAACGTACGTTCATTTGCTTATTACACCTGGTCATATTTCCTTATCTTATTGATCAATGATTTGGAGATCGAAATGCTATATGTACGACCTTGAGTCGTAATTCTGATCAGTTTCTTGGTAAATTGCTCGTTGTTATGACATGCCATGAACTGCTAGTTGCTTGATGATACCTATAAATAATCATCTTTTGTAGCTCGGTTGCATTTTGCACATGTCATGTGTTCCATGCGTGATGATGTTAGCATTTCAGCAGTTAATAATGTATTGGACACAGGGTAGGTATACACTCCTGCTGCTTGGAAACTCTGAACTTGTTTAAACTTCCTCGATTTCTAATTCTATGCAGCTTACTCTGTGTAGTTCCAACTGATGCATTTTGTCAGTCTGAAATCTAATCTGTTGATTTCTTTCCTTTTCTCCGTTCCTCGTCTGCTTTCTCTGATGTGGGAGCATTCAGCTGTTTGGTTGAGCCACTTGATGACTTGATCAGTTGATCAGTATTTATTCACGTTGGGTGGGTGATGCATTGCATTGATATCAGTTGAGCATCCTGATCCGTAAATTTTGTGAGATGGGAGTGGATAAGACTTATTTCCCACGCTTCAAATTAAGATGGCGGAGGTTAGAACCTGGATGGTTGGGTTTGCGTTTGCAAATTGTGCACCCACCGCTTACCGCATCAGAGTTCTCGTCCTGATCCCTAACTTGTGATAAACTAGTTTTCTACATCAGCATCTATTGCTGATGATTTCATTTCTACCAGGAAAGAGAAGCGTGCGAAAAGACGGACAAGAATCGAATCATTTCCTTATATTTCAATTTGGTGGCTAATTTGCGCCACTCGCTTTGTACACTATATGCATGACCCTAAGCTACGGTTGTACAAGGAATTTCAGGAACCGAACACGTTCCTTGTACCCAAAACGGCCCAGGGCGGTGTTTTGTCAAAACCCAAGAAAGGCGATCCGCTGTCGAAGCTCGCTAGATCAGAGTCCAGCGATTCCGTCCTCGCGATCTGCTCCGTCTTGCACACCCCCAGCTCATCTGCTAGCTTCTCGCAGAGCTGCAATACATTTTCATCGGTATGATGCAAGTGTTCTTCTGGTTTTATCTGAAGTTACATTGTTGGTAATGATTAGGGTGTTCATTGGTACCTGTTTATACAGTATAGGATCTCCATGAGATTTCTTCAGTTCAACGACATACAGAGACGGCCCGAGCTCAAACACCTGACGATAAGAACTAGTACTGTGAGTCTCAGCTGATGTGCTACCTTTCCTGCATTGTATAAGTACGAAGCTATCTTATGGCATTTACCTCAGCACAGGCCAAGAATGATGATAGATTCCTGGGGTTCTCTGAATTTTTTCCACATTTCATGACTTTGAGCTGCAAAAATACACAGCTTATCGCCTTTAGTTTATTGTAGCTCTTCAATCACTTATGTCAAATATGGTATTGATGAGAAAAGATCTTGCATGCCTACCTTACTATGTCGCCTCTGAGCTTGGAATCCCATCACTGCCACCGCATTCTCAATCTTGTCGAACAAATCCGTTGGTGAATGCGTTGATGTGAACCTTATCTTTCTTTGAGAAACATCCTGCATGGATCCAGCCACAAGAAACATGAGATGAATAATTCATTTATTTAGTCAATATCCGATGTGCAGCTAGCTTATTGTGGCTCAACGGGACAATGTTCAGTGGGTCATCATATCCATACTAGATACAGAAACCAGATAGAAATAAGAAGAATCTGGGATTAACTGAGTGCTGAATGAATATGGAAAGGTTAGGCGATGCCAGCTAGAATGTTTTATGGTGTTAATAACACAAAACAAAACATGTTTTCTGATAAGATGTGGTATTGCACAAAAATAAGCAGCTGAGGAAAAGAGAAACTGTACGAACCTCTTCCTCAAAGAAACCTGATAGATCAAGTGAAGAAGCCATCCCGATCAGCTGAAAAGCGTTGATATGAGTAGGCTTTTCATGTCCTGCTTCATCAATTTGCTTCAGGAAAAATAGCGCCAGTCAGCTTTAACAAATACTAATTAGCAATGCTTTTTCTATCCTAAGGTCTCTCCAAAATGTTTATACCTCTTTGATTGGGAGAACTGAATCAAGATTTACATCTTCATCATCATCGTATGGAATAACAGGAATGTAATCCTTCTGAAACCACTCATGCTCTTTGATCCCTGCTATGTTCACCCTCTTCATTGGATTTGGTTCAAGAATCTTACGGAGAAGATCCTGTGCACCAGGTGAAAGCCACTTCGGGATTTGAGTATCTCCCTTGAAAATCTAGACCAACAAAACAATTTAGCACCATCAGGACGGTTTGAATGTTGAAACAAGTTAAATAGAAAAGTTTTTAAGCAGTTTGTCTGAAGATTAACCTTTTGATAAAGGACAACAAGATTTCGGTCATCAAAAGGAAGGTATCCAACAAGCATTACATAAAGAATTACTCCACAGGACCAGATATCTGACAAGGAACCATCGTAACCTCTGTTCTGCAAAACCTGCTCGGATTTGGCACCAAATTAGCACCTACAGGACAAATGAATGAAGCTAATAATTTCAGATTCCTTTCTGTTTTCAATTAATATTTTTTACCTCAGGAGCAATGTAATTGGGGCTGCCACATGTTGTATGCAGTAATCCATCATTCTGAGAGTTGAAGTGCACATTATTATTAAACCATATAGACATGGGATTGATTTTGTACACAACACAACCAAATAAAACTCAGCATACCCCAAGATGTTGAGGTAAAGCACTAAGACCGAAGTCAGAGATCTTGACGTTGCCTTTTCGATCGACGAGAACATTTTCAGGCTGTAACAGTAAAATAAAGAAGAGAAATGCTGTCACAGAAGAACCGAACCATACTTGAGTTTGTTGCAGATACGTATGATAAAAGAATAGTAACCATTGTATAATAGAATTCATGTAATTCTGGTATCTATAAGGTAAAATAGCTAATAAAGTGAATCATTTTAAGTACCTTAAGGTCTCTGTGGTAGACACCTTTATCATGGCAGTAGCTGACGCCATCAATTAGCTGCTGAAAAAGCCTCCTTCCTTCATGTTCAGACAGTTTTCCTTTTATGGCCTTCCATAGTTGCAAAGAAAACAAAAAATTAATATTGGAATCAACAAGATCTGGCGTCAATTTTTATTTGCAAAAATATCTAGATCAACTGTTCTTGGGCTTACAATCTTGTCGAAGAGCTCACCCCCGTTAACGTACTCAAGCACCATGTAAATCTTTGTTTTGCTAGCAGCAACCTGAATGAGATAGATCACAATATCACCAACTGTCTTTCTTTTCAATTGCACATAGATAACAGAATTATTGTCCTAAGAACCCTATTGAGTTCGCAAACACTTACCATAATTATATTTTGAAAGAAACAGGTGTCCGTAATTATAGCCTGAATAGGACAAGGCAAGGTCTAGAGAATTGTCCAACTAATGAATAATGACAACTACACTTTGTCCCCCTGAAAGAACACCACCGACAACAGCAAATTGCTGTGCAACCGTGCAGATAAATTTAGCACGAACTTTTCATTAGCTAATTCGGTCCTTGTATGACTCACCAGAAAGCATGACAATAATTGCGAGCCTGAAAATTCAAGGCTTCTTTCCTACTACTATTTATGTGCGCTGGATGTCTCTGAACACCGATACTTGGGAAAAAGGGCCTATCCGTATCCGATATGTCTCTGATACGGGATACGTGGCGGATACATCCAGATACATATCCACCAAGTATCGGGCGAATAAATGATTGAAACAAATATTATTGGTCGTGGATACATCATGGCCTTATATCTGATATGGCTCAGCCCAACAAGAGGATTGAGAAAGGACATACTTTGATCATGTCTAGAGAACCGAAATACTTTGATGTTTATTGCCTTCAGACTTTCTTGTTTCTTGCTTTTACTTGAAGCTACTTTCATATTTCCATGTCTAGAGAAATGATATAATCATCAAGATAATTTACTGTTGAAATCATGATATAGAAATTATTATTAAAAGAAAATAGTTAAATGTATCCACGTATCAGCATTTCAGAAAATTAGTATCCCTATATCCGTATCCGTGCTATGTAGCTGGATGTCACTGCGAGCCTCGTGGTTTTGGTAGCACACAATTATGTCAAACAAACCAAAAGCATCGTTAGGTTGGGAGCTGTTGATGTTTTGGTTCAATTACCGTACTGTTCATCTCACCATCACCTCATCTCGATCCAGAGAGAGAGAGAGGCTGCAGGCTACAGAGAGAGGGAGACCCAGCCCCTGCTACGGCCTGGACCAGGTGAGCAGCGCTGCGATGCGTGGGCACAGGGAGGCACGCAGAGTTTGTGGGGCGCAAGGATCGGAGAGTGGGTCCCGCTTACGGAACACGTGTGCGGGCCCCAAAAATTACCAAGTCTACACATAATTAGGCGTTCCGTGCTCTCACGGCGGGTGACCTGGTGCACCCGGCTCACGAGGCATTTCTGCCTGGCTACGGGTACTCGTACGGCGATGGCGTGAGGCCGACAGGGCGGGCCCGGGTCCAGCACGGCTGAGTAGACAGGCGGGCGGGCCCACATGGGAGCGACCCAGATGCCTCGACGGGTAACCCAAGAGGCAGGCAAAGGAATGTGCGTCTTACCAGGATGGGGACCCCATCGAAGCCGTCGGTGCGCCGTGTCCGGTGACGTGGACATATCAGGCCGTCTTCATTCACATGCTACATGAGGATTCGTCTGAATGGAAATCTCTGGCAAGGATTTTTGGTAATTTCCAAAGAAGATATGAATTTGGGAGAAACAATGCAATTCCTTACAAAATTTGTGTGGAATCATGTAAAATGTTATTGCCCAAGCTGACCGCAGGTTGCGCACGGCCTGAACACAGGCTGCCGCGAGCCGAATTGTTCTGGGTGCAGGTATCTTGGACGGTTAGTGACGAGCTTAGGCGTATAGATCGCGTCTACGGTTTGACGGCGCTGGAACTAGCGGCGAGAGAGAGAGAAAGAGAGAGAGAGAGAGAGAGAGAATGAGGGAACTGGGAACGCCGGCGAGGTGCCGACGTGCCGTGCGCGGTGGTTGTGATCCTTTGCGTCGTCGCGTGCACAGCAGCACGCAAACTCAGCCAGGCTTTGCGGCCAAAACTACTCGCTAAATCCCCTCGCCATCTCCTCTCATAAACACCAACTTGCAAAACCCCCACATAAGCAAGTAAATTGGCACTGCTAATCCTAATCCTGGTGCTAAATACAAGCCAAATGCTCCAATCCATGACTTTTGACCCCAGAACCCGCACCGAATTCCACCAGTGGAGAAGAAGCAAAATCACGAAATGAAAAGTGGAGTCTGATGAGCACCGCGAGGGAAAGCATAAGCACGCACCTCATGCAAGCGGACGACATTGGGGTGCTTGAGCAGCTTCAACGTCCCAATCTCCCTCCGTATCTGATCACCAAAGCATCGCATGCAAGACGAATTAGTAACTCAACCAAACCAGCGAGATCGGTCGAAGCTGAGAAGGAGAATTAGGCTTCCGATTCCGCGAGACGGGTGGGTGACGGAATCAGTAGTACCTGGTCGTCGAAGCGGAGGGAGAGGATCTTGTTGCGGTCGAGGATCTTGACGGCGAAGTGGTCGCCGGTGGCGAGGTGGCGCGCGTACTTGACCTTGCCGAAGTTGCCCTCCCCGAGGGTCCGCCCGATCTCATACCTTCCCAGCAGCGAAGCCCGCGTGCACTCCTCCTCGCCCTTCACCATTCACAAACGAAATCCCGGCCAAATCGAAGCTGAACCAGCTAAAATTACACCTCAATCCGGAGTGCTAAACTCTCTCGCTCGCTCGCTCGAAGGCGCTGCTGGGATTTGGCGCCTGGGAATGGAGGAGATGGAGGGAAGGGAGGTGGAGGTGGTACTGCTACTTATATAGCTCGGTCCGCTTCTGCTTCTTCCTCGGTCTCGTCTTATCTTCTCTTCTCTGCTGTATCGTCTCGTGTGTTGTTCTGCCTTTCTTCCTTCCTCTCCTGCCGGTGTGGTTCCGTGAAACGGGCAACGAGTAAACGCACACACGCAAAGGACTCGTCAAGGATTAAAAGAAAAATGAAAATTCGACCGGGGATTCGAGTCCCGAAATACTATGTCCACCCCGCACCCCCCCCCCTCCTTTTTCCTATTTGTCTATGACTGTATTTGTGGTATAGCAATTTTCAAGAAGTCGTCGCACTGAGAAGAGGGCAGTCACGTGAGAGAGAAGTAGGATGGGAGATGCAGCTCTTTGTCAGATCTATGGGAGATATCTTTACTCTTATAAAAATATTAATTTGTGGTGGTGGTCTGTCTAGCTTCGGACAGATCACTATTTAGACTCGACAGAAACGGTTCAGATGAGAGTGGATGTGAATGATCTAATATAGCATAAATAATAGTACAATCTTCTTAAACATATAATATATTTTCTTTAATTTGTAGCAACACACCGACATTGTACTATTATATATACACATAGTAAGTGATAACTCCTTTCTTTTTACAAAGGGTGGATGGACCACCAATGGATGTTTTGGTAAACATACATAAAGTACATATTCTTTGACATGTATGAGTATTTCTGACTTTTTGCGAAGGATTCGTGCATTTTCCGTGGATAGCTGATTATAATGGATATTATAATTTTCTTTTTTGAGGCAAATGGATATTGTATATTATTTTTTATTACACATTTTAACACATGGCACACATAGTCCGACCACCTAGTAGTACATATGAAAATCGAGGGACCATTAATCAAAGTTCATAGCCTTTCTTGTATGTTCATGGGAACTGCCTTTACCGAACTTCCTATACTATACATGTCAAATATTAACTTGTGTGGATCTTTTTAGTTAAAGAAAGAATTTTATTGACTAACTTGCATGAATATGAGTAGGTAACATGCAACCATTCTACATGCCGCGTGTAGTGTGTGGCCTTGCAGGGTGGCGTTTACAATATTTATCGCTTGGCTCTTTCTGCTGAAAGTGAAACGGAGGAACGGCCCATACGGGCGGATGACGTCACTGGCCGGTTGGGAGAACACCGTCTAGGCCCATACGGGTGGGACCCGCTTATCAGTATACCCGCCTGGCCCAACGAGATTCCGTCGGACGCAACGGAACGGAATTTTCTGGAGTTTCCTCTCAAAATTACCGTAAACACCCCTGGGCCTCTGGCGGAGGGTAATTACTAATTAGGTCGTAGATTAGGGAGCTGAAAAACAAATGACGTGGCGACGGATTACTACCACTGGGAGGCAAAGCGTTACTGGATAAGATCGCAAAGCGTAAAAAAGCATTGGAACGGAAAACGGGCTTGGAACGGCGTTTGGTACAAGTGTTTACCACTTGCTGGGTCGTTGCTTATTCGGTTTACAAAGAGTTTTTTCTTTTCTTTCGTCTTGTTGTTGGAGATACTTTGATTAGTGGGGTCAATGACCAAGAAACTGGATTGGGATCTACAGGATCTCCAGCTCCGAGGGGAACAGCAACTACTGCTGCTTATCCTAAGAGTAGGAATCAATCCATACAAAATCGCATGAGTATTGGATTATTAGTTGATGAGCCCCACCGCGTCGGACCAGATCGTCATGCCACAGCCGTGCCTATAAGGGTAAATATATAATATTTCAGAGGGTAAATTTGGCAACACTTCATTTCTTTTTCTTTTCTACATTTATCTATAAAAATTCTTTTGTACAAACTACTCCCTCCGTCCCATAGTGTAAGACATATTTTGATTGATTAAGATAATATTTTGATCAACAGTTATTCCATTAATATGTGGTCTATGTGACATAAAATTGATATCATTAGATTAATATTCAATAGTACTTACTTATGATTGTGACTTTGTATCACATAAACTATATATTAATAGAGTAATTGATGGTCAAAGTCTTGTCTTAACCAATCAAAATACGCCTTACATTATGGGACGGAGGAAGTATCATAAAAGAACTTTAGATTTAATCTCCTATTTAACAGAACCACATGTCTTAGGACAATTTGTAGAACCAAGGATTAACTCAAGTTAGGATGCTCAAGAAAGGTCAGAAAGTTACGGTCAACCCAAGAATTAAGTCACTTCCATGTGGATCCACGTCATCGGATAATTGGTTGTACAAAATTTAAAGTTCTGCGACACAAATTGACTTTGAATATGGAACTTTGTAAAATAAGGGTTCAGATCTGGAGTTTTCTGATAGTTCATACACAGAATACGAGGTTTGTGAAATTCTTTTGAACGAGTGAGTAGCTAAGAAATTTGCAAGTGCATGCTTATATGTTCATATATGGAGTTCTTATGTATGGTAATATCTTCCTTACGGATTTCAGAGTTATATGAGCCTTTTTTGGGATGTTGTTTAAGGGTAATCTTTTTCTTAGATAACAAAAAATAAGTTATCGGTCCTCGACTTCAGTATCGATCGATGCACACAACCCATGTTTAAACATAACTAATTGGTTAATTTATTTCTTTTCTTTTCTTTCTATCGCGGAACCTAGCTCCGTTTCATGTCGCAACTTCCCAAATGAACGGGCACGATCACCTCATGCTTTATATCATCAATGTGTCTCTGCTTCTGCGTGGTGTGCAGTACTATCTTAACTTGGACATCACAGACATGCCAACAAGGGAAGTGGAAGAAAAATGGATGGACTAGAACGAATGCCGACAAATCTATGGACGTGATACTGAGAGACAGTACCATACCACGAATTACCATGGTGTGTATACTCTCTGTTGAATTATTTTCCTAGTTTGAAGGAACAAAAAAGAGAGAGGATCATAGCTGTTGAACAAATCGTTAGTTGGTGAAGTTTTGATTATTTTCTGCGATGCGATGCTCTTCTCGCATCATGTTTTGTACTTATCAGTCTCTTTTTAAAAGAATTCACATTTCTTTTGCGTTTACATATTTTTTTTGTAATTTACAGGGTCCACCTCCTGCTTTAGTTTTAGGTTATACCAATTTGATAATCATCTTTGCTAGTTTTCGGTTATCTAAAATTTTCGTAAATTTAAATCACTTAAAACTACATATTTAGCCAAAATTAGTGTCATAAAATTATACAATTTTAGTGAAAAGTTACTGTAATTTTTAGTTTATAGGTTATATTAAAGTGAGGTAGGGATGATGATGGTTAGATGTTAATCTAAAGGCTTGAAAAATGACTAAGAATTAAAAAAATTAGACAATCAAGAAAGAGATAATTAATCACAAATATCATTACGTGTCTGCGTCTGCACGGCGTGCACCACACCGGCTGGTATCTCAACATGGACGTCATAGACGCATCAAGAAGAGATCAAAGGAGAGAAAGCGAATGGAGTAAAATGAATGCCAATGGGCGTCACACAGAGACGCCATACCACGAATCACTTAGAATTAATTTCCTAATTATCCTCTGCCAATGAATTGAAAAATCGTAGCTGTGGAAGAGATCGACAAGTCGGTGAAGTCTTGATATTCTTTTCCTGCGTCGAGCTAGTCAAATTGAGTATTGTGCGACAACGTGTTTTGTACTTATCATTCTTTTTTATTGTTGGGAACATCATTCTTTTTAATTGTTGAGAAATTCATACCTTTTCTTCCGTTTAGATATTATTTTCGTGATTTTCAGGGGCCCGCCTCCCGCATTAGTTCAAGGTGGCGCCAATTCAAGGGCTAGCTGTTCACGCATGCGCGTCGGCGTCGACATTCTTTTCAGGGCTGCTAACTTCAAACATTTGCTGGCCAAAACTAATTAACAGGGCACTTCGTGTTGCATGCATGCACACTTGCACTTGCACGAATATACGGAATGATTCATTGTGCGGCGGATTAGCGGTAGTTCAAAGTATATGTAACTGATGTTTTAGCACTTCTTCCCAACATTTAACGGGACTTTTAGGCTCCATGTGAAATATTTTAGAAATTTCAGTTTTTGAGAACCAAAGTCTTTTAAGTAATAGTCACGAAATACCACAATACTATAGCTTTTTTTTACAGTATTCGTAAAACCATGGGGTGTTTAGCAACTGCAGTATTTAGTACAGTATTTTGTTTAGACATACTAGTTGTTGTTGAGAAAGTTTAAGCAGGATTGCAGGCATGCATGTGAAGCACCAAAGTGCATTGTTTGGTCGACTAGCTATAGGTGTTATTAGTTTGCACTTAAAGCTTGCTTATTAATACGTATCTACACATTGTAAGCTAGTGTATTTGCAGTACATTGATCCCTTCCTTGCTCCCATTGGTAAATCTCTAGCTACATCCTATCGGCAAATTCACAAGACGTGTTCCATAATCATTTTGGGATTGCTAACCTTCTCTCGTCCACGCCACCGGTGCAAGCAACGCACACGAATGTTTGCTCGCGTCTAGCTTCCGTCGACCGAAGTAGATGGGATGCGAGAGGGTAACGAGTTGTGCTTTCTTGGGTTTGAAAAAAGAGGTTAGGAGTAGATTTTAATACTTAAAGAAACTACAATACTATAAATACCACGGTTTATAAGACTATGATATTTCTCATAGTCAAACACTTCAAAGTATTTAAAACTACAATTTTTCTAGAAAGCATAGTATTCCAAGAAAACTTCCATAATACTTTCCATCCAGACGGCCGGGCCTTACTTTGATGCATACTTCCTGCCAGATCTTGTTCTACTTGTACATACCTGGACAGCGTTAACCTATGCTTGATTTGCAATCAGTATCACCGTGACACATTCTACAATATTTGCTTTTGCACAAGGACTAGGCTTGGTAGTCTCATCCTATCATAGAAGCGGACTATCGTAAAAACATAAAAGTTAAACTATTGCAATATTATTTTTTATATATGTAACATATAAATTGTACCTCTGTGACATTATTTTTTAAAAATAGTTTTATGTAATAAATTTCGTACAATGTAAATATTTTCTTTGTATGATAGAAATATATTTTTCGTATAATAAGAACTTGTCCTACCAAAAGTATAAATCAGACACTGAATTTATAGCATTTCTCATTTCTTTACATCGTTGATACCGTAATTAGCACTGGTATAACATGCCTATTCTAAAAAGAACAACTGATATAACATGTCACTATTATCGGTTATATCTCTCTTTTGGCTGATCAGGAGATCGGTTTTTATATTAATTTAAAGCAGGGTTACAGATATGGAGTAGACGGTTATACAACAAGCCTAATAGAAGCTTGTTCGTTGTGTATCTACCGGGCGACTCTTCACATCTACGACGAGTACGTTTATATTACAGATAGAACCTGTATTTAGGAGCACACCGGATTTATTTGGCACAAACACACGTATCCAAGTATCTGACGGCATGCCGGCCGGCGCCGTGCGAGCGGCGGTGCAGCTGGCGGTGCACGTGCCGGTAGAATTCGCGGGCGAATTAATTATCCAGACGCCCATGTGGCCGACAGCCGGCTCGATTGCCTCGTCGGATCATTTGGCCATGCACCGGCCCCGCTCGGCCGCGTCCATGACAGTCCCCGGCTCGTCGCCCACCTGATCGGCCGCGCGCGCGCGCTTGCTGCCGCGGTCCGCGGTGGTTCCATCAGTCCTCGCTTTTAGGCACAGCAAAAGGCGTCGGAACAGAGCGGCAAGCTTCTCGTTTCGTACGTGGATGTTCGGACTTTTGCTGTGATTGCTCTCCTCCGTGTAGACCCGGCAGGTTTGTTAAGGCCCCACCTACGTGAATTGGTTCGCAGTGCAGATCGCTTGGTGACTTATTTTGTTGCCGGAGTTATGCAGATTGAGTCGTAGTCCAGACATAGCAGGTGTGCCACAAAGGTCCATTCTAGCCAAACATGGCAAAGCTAGCGCAGCGACCTAAAATCGTACCCCGGCGTGGGCAAAATCTGGTGCATGGTTTTCACGGATAGCAATCAGCCAGTAACAGACAAAGGATCCGTTCGGGAAGATGGGTGCATGATGGAGATGCATGCATGCACACCGGAAGTTAACCACAGGTCCGGCGGTCCGGCCTCCCTCCCCCGGGCTGGACCTCCCCGGGAAAACACCTCCTCCCAGCTCTCTCTCGTGAGCATCCCAATCATGCACTCAGCGAACGGCCCACTCGGATGGCTCCAGCTCGGAGACGCTGACCTGTCTGCGATGTGGCGAGCGCGACCAACGACCACCACAAATTGATCCATGATCCCCCGTCTCTGTCTGTCACTCTCACCGGCGATTAAAGTATCTCACAACCTAATCTCGAGTAGAGTATTACTGGAGGGATCTGGCTGGCCACGGAAAACCGGTGGAAACGGCGGGCACCCACCCGGGATCCTGGCCTCGGCCCCAGGGGAGGGGACACGTGCGTTGGCCGGTCGCTTGCGTCCGCTGGTGGTGCCCGGCCTCCGGTTTGTTGGTGCCGCACAGGCTCCTGCGCAGGGACGCCGCGCCGGGGCGCGGCTGCGGTTCTTGGCGTGCGCATCTCGGCCGCACGAGCCCGGGGACACGGTTGTGGGAGATGGTTCCGGTGGGCGGACCTTTGCGAGCTTGCCTTCTTCTTCCCATGAAGACGAGGGCAAAAGAGACTGTGCCATCTTGGACTGCTCGCCTGGGATTAATCGGATGCTCTTTCACCAGAGATTTGGAGTATTTTTCTCTACCTCCTGTCGGTCTGGCTTTATCAGGTGCGGACACGCAGAGAGAAGCTTCTAGAGAAAGAATATATCACCACGAGACACACACGGAACGATGAAACGATCAATGTCGTCTCGTGTTCTTGCTCATGCAAAATGCAACGCGCGCGCGCGCCATGCATCTTAATGAATCCATTGGTGTGCACCGCCGTCGCACCTGCTCCTCACACAAACGCCTGATCGATCCGCGTTAGATTTCGCGATCGATGAAACGTGTCACACATGTTCTTTTTCCTTGCTGGCTCTGAAGTTCCGATGAACATGCACTTGTGACTATGTTGACATCTTGTACACGTTAGCACTTTGGAAAATACTAAGCTGAGATATCAGAGTTCTGGAAGGCCGGTTGCTTGCTCTACGCAATCATGTAAAATATACTTTTTCGTTATTACTTACGTTCGCAACGAAAAGTACCAATCAACCTGAAGATAATATACATGCTATAGAAAATACGGTACGTGTTCCACGTAGGCGCCTGGTCCGTGGTCACCACGGAAGTACGAAGGGAAGTAAGTACGTACGTGACATAGGACGTACCCAAAGCTAGAATCAGATAAGTGGTCTGATTTCTTAATCAACAAAATTCATAATCATTACATGGTCAAGCCAGAGATGCGTTCCCGTTACTCCACAGATTAATGAATTCGACATGTATCGATCATGACACGTATAGGTACAATCTATTTCGAAGGCATGCAGAGTTGCGGACCAATCGCGATACACAGCTACTATACCAATAGTTTTAAAGCTAATACTTGGGTAAGCGTTTGATTAATTTCACGTACATATATTGCTTATCAGAAAGCATATCACCAATTTTGATAATTTTTGTCGACTTTCGTTTGATGAAGAGAATCGAGATGTTGTTTAATTAGATGGTTTAGTTTGGTTGTACGTTCTACCCCATAAAGATCAAACCTCAGTTCAGCTCCCTTTGTACCTCATGAATGAGGTATACGTGGTGACTTTGTTCATACTTAATACTTGAGCATTCTTCACTAACCACTAAACATTCAGTATGTCTTAACAGATGTTTCTAGAAATTTTTAATGTTACCGTGTACATGTATCCTTGAGATTGGATAAGTCAATAAGTATGCTATAAATATTAATTATACACATGTGTCTTCAAAAAAATAATACACTTCTACTGCGCCGCCCGCGCAGGGAACTTCGTTTGGTCAAGTGACTTGAACAACGTATCACTCTACATTTTTTTTCTTGGACGAAACCAAGACTTTGCAAATTAGTACCCCTCGTCCAAATATATAGCCCCTTAATTAGTTTTTTTCCCTATACTGGCTATTTATGTCTACATTGTTGCATTAGATTCTTTTTCTTTCTTTTGACCTTTAATTTCGCGCGTGTTGAACCTGCAACAACGAATCAAGTGCCTAAACAGATCAAAACAAGAAACAACGAAAAGATGGTTCGAACACTAATATGCTTGGTCCAACGCGTTCACATGCATGATGATTATTCAGCTTATAGATATATAAGAGACGACTAGTATCAATTAGCAGCTGTGAAGTCAAGAGCTATCATAACCGCCCAAGGAACTGATCAACACACCTTCTAGTCAGAATGTTAAACTTAATTGGTGGGATGAAAGCAGTATGATTAGTGGATGTAAACGGGTGCCGGTAGATAGCTAAAGCTGTAGCAAGCTGGACGGTCTATTTTAATTAGGCAACGCTAATACTAGCATGTGTGACACGAATCATGCACGAATTCACGATGTGGCTGACACTTGCACACGCAGGCTCAGCTAGCTTGTACTGCTTAGTAGTATACATTTTCGGCTAGCTCCATCATTGGTACCTTTTTACCGATGTCTGTCACATGCATTACCTGTCAATATTGAAGGAACAACCGGCTAATTAAAAAGGTAATCAGGAGTGCGACTGAAAGTGGTGAGGTGATTATAGCTTTGGCACGGATCGAGTTCATCAGCACAGGTGGCCAGGCTAGACTGCCTAACCCTTGTTCTTTAATTTTTTTTCACCTTCGGCTATTCACCTGATCTCATGCTGCGGAAATGCAGTGTCGCCTCTGTGGTCTTGGAATTCAAAAACATTCCGAACCATGTAATTGACGTGGCAAAGGATGCACAATACATGATAGGAAATTAAAAAGAGGATTTCAGAAAATTGTTTTCCTTCACTGTTCTCTCATGTCCACTTGCCAGATCTGTCGACCCTCCAACCCAAGCACTTGTCCAGGCTCCCGGCTGCTGGCGTTGAAGCTCCTGAAGTTTTGTAGCAGCTATGGAGAAAAGACGAGCTTTTGAAAATTTATATAATGTATTAATACTCGTGGTTTGCCCAGTTTTCTTAAAAGTTCCTACCTCTGCCACTGTTCCTATCTAATACTAGTTTCCCACATTTGGACGTCAATCCTCATGCGGATTTTCGTTTTTCACAATGGGCGTAAGAGATAAAATAAGAGTAAAGTGTATTTTTCACCCCTCAAGTATTACCTGTGGGCACATTTCAACCCTGAACTTTAAAACTGGGCAAACTTCACCTATAACTGTCAAAACCGGGTAAATTACCCCCCTGCAGCGGTTTTGCACTGACGTGGAGTGGTTTTTTCCCGATTTGGACAATTCAGCATTCCACGTGGACCTAGTCAGCTTGGAAAAATTCAAAAAAATTCAGAATTTTTTTGAAAAAATCAGAAAAACTAAAAAATCAAAAAAATCAGAAAAATTCAAAAAAATCAGAAAAAATAGAAAAAAAATCAGAAAATTTTCAAAAATCAGGAAAATTCAAAAAAAATCAGGAAAATCTATTTTTTATTTTTTATTTTTTATTTGTTTTTTTGAATTTTTCCTGAATTTCTCAATTTTTGAATTTTCCTGATTTTTTCGTTGGTTACAATCGTCAATATTGAGATTGGTATATCTGGTGCTATATTGACTAAATGGATGGTGATTCCAGGGGTGGAGTCTAGCTTGATTGAAGTTGAGCTCGGAGGACAACTAATGGAGCGGTGGGAGGAGGGAATTTTATGAATTTTTTGAATTTGTCTAATTTTTTTGAATTTTTGAATTTTTTTGATTTTTTTAACAATTTTCTTTTTTGAATTTTTCTGATTTTTTTTAAAATTTTCTGAATTTACTAGTTTTTTATTTTTATTTTTAAATTTTTCTGAATCTTTTAAATTTTTCTGGCTCGTGGGATCGGGCAATGACGTTGTTTTTAATGTCGCTCCCTTCTTGGAGGTGTTGCTTTGGAGATATGGATCTCGGTGCGCGTGCCTGTCCGACAATGTCGTGGGGTTCAATGGACGGCCGGCTGTCCCGATTGCTTTGGTGTTGCGATTAATGTGGCAATGACCATGGTGACTTGGTCATCGACAGTCCAGCGTGTCATTTGGGTTTTCTATGCATTGTTTCGCCGTATCGCAGTGAAGTCAAAGCTACCATGTCGTGGGAAGCGACATGACGGTGACGATGACATACGAGGGTGGCTTTGGTGGGCGGCACTCTCTATCTGTTGTGGTGGGGCTAGATCGGTGCAAGTCTTTTTATTTTCACCTCCAAAGCTTGTCGTCGAAACCAGAACTGCCTTGGCACCAGTGCGTTGGCCGGCTTGTGTGACTTGGCTTGTGTGGGCTTGGCATGGTGTTGTGGTGATTAGTGTAACATTGGCCATCCATGATGAAGTCAGAATCGTCGGATCACAGGGCGATCAGTGATCGATGGATGGATTGTTTGAACGGTGTGTGTCGAGTTTATATTATAGTGACCATATCAGTCGGTGATGCTCTACGTCTAACTCCACTGGGTTACATATATGTTATAACTTTAGTTTTTTTAATTAATTAGTAACTTTTTTAACTAAATTAATATATATAGGGGGAAATTTGACTCCGGTTCGGGGAAAAAGCAACGGGCGTAAAACATAGCCACCAGAATCATCATACAGTAATCTTTTTCTAAATAATCATTGCACAGTAACTTGACTGGCCCGGCCGGCATATAAATATGTTGGCGCTGAAAATCTTCATGCCAAACATGGAGCACAGCACTTCATCACGTTATGCATGCATGAGCTGATTAAAGTTGGAGCCTGGGAGGCGCGTCGGTATCAGGAATGATATTTTCTTTTTGGCAAATGGAATGAAATCATTACATAGGAGAAGAACACCACATGCAACAAAACTGACAGACAATCATCAGATAATATAGTCCAATGCATGACGCGTGCATGCATGGTACTTGTATTGCACGAGTTAATTGTTTACTTTGACCTAATGTGTGTAACGACCGCGAGGTTGCATTGCCATTCGTACGGTACGACATAGACAAGTGTTGGCAACATCTAGCGTGTAGGCAGGATATGAAGTGGAAAACAAATAAGCTAGCATTACAGGCCACGCACGCTAGTGTAAAATATATCGGAATTGCTAGCAACCTGTGGGCAGAAATTTCTAGGCCTATCTCAGTCAGTTTTTGACCGTGCGATTTGCTCTAAGATTTGTGCACTTTTTTCTCTCTCTCCTTCTCTTTCTACTCTCCCCGTGGCTCACCATCACTAATAATTTCTCCCCATTACCACCACTAATCAATGCCACCTGTCACTCCATCGTGCTTCCCTTCGACAAAATCACCCATTCCCCAACCGTCGTCTCGTCTCTCCGGCCTCGGTTATGCTGCTATGAACAGTAGCCTCGCCAGTGGTGATATTTACTTCTTCCTCATCTCTAGCAAGAGGTGGTCTTCTTCCTCTTCTATGTAAGTGATGCGTGAAGCCGAAATGGGTAACATCGTATCCTTTTCTATTTTTTCCTAGATTCTTAGGTTTCCTCTGTCTTTTCTTCTTCTTCCTCGTCGCCAGCGATCTATTCTTCTTCTTCTTCTTTCTTCTTGTCAGCGACTTCTTCTTCTTCTTCCTTGTAGCTAGTCTGGTACCGCCAGGGTTTTTTTCTTCTTCCTTGTCCCCGGCAATAGCGGGTGAAGAGGAAGCAGAGACAAGGTACAAAAAAATCAACTGATCTCAACATATGTGTAGACATTCCCAAAATATATATGTGTTAGCCTCTTACATTCACTTCGTGCTTTCGGTTGTGGCTATGGATTCGTTTATCACCACATTTTTTTGGGGGCAGGGGGAGGGAGGGATTAGTCAATGTTTATCTTTCGATTTTCTTGGAGATTCGTGCTCCGGCTAGGCCTCTCCTCCTCCTATTTGGCATAAGGGTGGGCGTGGTTAGGATCAGATGCGAACCGATCCTAACCTGTTAACCTAAAGCGTCAGTGGTGGACATGGCTCGAGCCATATGGAGCAGGTGCCGTGGACCACGTGATCCAATGGATCTTCCGGATTGAACCTACTTATGTTGCCTGCGAGGTGGGTTGCCGGCTGTGCAATCAGATATGCTCGTACGTTCATGTGATGCTTCCATATATTGGACAAGTAAACAAAGTAACAATCCACCTACTGGTCTTGCAGATGTGCAAAGCTAATTATCTTATTGTCTATCTAGCCTTCCAGCACAAGCAAGAACCAAGATCTGCTTGTGACACACCAACATGTCTTAGCTAATTCTACAGCACCAGCTCATCCCTCATCTTTTAATTTGTCTTGGATACTGGATACTTAGTATGAGAGTGCAGTGAGTGTAGCTTGACTTGTAGATGCCTCCTGATGTGAGCGGTGGTACGAGGAGCTGGTGGAGGAGGGGGGTACGTGGCGCCACTGCTGCTGTGCTGCGCGATCGCCATGGCGTGCATGGATGGGTCCCTCACCATGGACGCGCAGGGAGCGCCCTTGCTCGAGTGGAAGCGCATGCTGGGCGGCAGCAAAACGGGACAAAACGGGGGCGGTGTGTGGTGTCGGGGCAAAACGGGACGAACCAAAAAAAATCTAAGAGGCATGCAAAAAGATCAGATGTTCCTTGAACCGTTTTCTTCTGTGGTGCACAAGAACAAGAGAGATCGCGAACGTGCGTTGCTAACGTTGGAGGGGGACGACGACAAGGCGGTGGGCAGCGGCACATCGATGACGGCGAGAGTAGAGTGCGTGGAATCGAGATGCTAGGTGGATAGTGTAGAAATATAGGAGAGGCATTTTGAATGCGTATCGTTGCATTGTGCAAAAGTTTAATTGATTTTTCTATAGAAATCACTTGACTGATCGATGCATAGTCAGTTGATCCCTATTATATACTCTTTATGCAAGGATCAATTCAATTTAAACCTTAATTCTTTTGGCGTTGTTTATTCCCTACTCATTTGAAGGCCCTTCATATGCATAGATATTTAGTCAAATGTGTCATGGAAGCTGGAGACACGTTTCTCAATTCCTGGCTTCAAACTAACGCAGATATGTATACATACATGGCCGATCACAATAAATTCAGGATAGATTCCCTGGATATTTTCGGACTGAAAGATCCGATAAGCTGGCCGCAATAATCTACATCCTCTTCCTGTACAACAAGAAACAGTCTTCGACCCTAAGACCGGGTCCAGCTACCAGTTACTAGCAAGGCAAGACATCATGGGATCGAGGCCATGATCGCAGAGAACAAGGGTTACGAGTGGTTGAGACCGCGGCCACGTGACCATTATGCATCGTACACGGTCGAAGCAACTGCTAGCTGGTGGTGCATGCATACGTCGATTTCTTTCCACCACGATCGGTTACTGTGCAAGCACTGGACGAACTAACGACAACTAATCGTGCCATGAGATGAGCTAGCTACCTCAATTATGTTGTGCATATGCGCGTGGATTTAGCTAGCCTGCCTATGAGTGGCTGGCCTAAACTCTTCTGATTCCCCCATGAGTAGGCACAAACATGCAGGACATCGATCGCTGCCCATAATCCACGAAACTAATATTGTTTAGCAATACTTCGATTCTAGGTTCTCAGGAATCGATCTCAGGTATTCGATCAATAATTATGTTAATATGTCGCGGATAGGGGTTCAACTTTTTTTCTTAGAACGAGGGGTTGATATATGATTAAGCATTGTTGCGAAATTAGCCTTGCAATGGCTGAGCGTCATTGATTAATCTCTACAATTTTACCTCGGTCGCATAGTTCTGTTTCGCTAATACTGAGGTTGCGCAACATAGAATTAATGAAGTAAATATAAGAGAAGAAATAGATACCACTGTTTATTTGTTGACAAGTTTCAACAGAAGCCTACATCCCTAGGAACCCTTCTACAGGCGCTCCTCCTCTTGCATTAAGCAACACTAATGTCGTCTGCTTCAAATAGTCGGTCTGACCACCTGTAGGGGCCGATTTGACCGTCGCCTCCGTACCAGTCCAGATTAGACTAAGTTTACACCTAGGTCACATACAACGGTGCTCCATTATTATAGGAGCCCAGACTACAACGTGTTCGACTCAAATACTAACTAACCCTATCCGCTAATCACACTATAATTTTTATTGTAACACTACTCATATATAATTGACTACAATTTCAAGAAGCACATCTCATATGGGCCCGCCATCTCTCTCTCCATCTATCTCTCTCACCGGCAGGAGTAATGAAAGTATCCTTCGATTAAAACTAAAACTACAGATATTTTCCTGTCAAACAAAAAGGAAAAAAACCAGAGGAATGAATGAAGAGAAGAGAGTCTCAGAGTAGATTTGGTAATGTTGAGAGAGAGAGAGAGATAGAGTGTGTGTAGAGAGAGATAGAAAGAAAATGCATTGAACTTCTCAAAGGGCAAATAAAATGAGGTTTGAACTTGTGTTAGTTTTCCTAAAGAATTGAGGTATAAGAATGCATTTTGTAGAAATTTGAGAACTCCAATCTTATGATCCAGAGGACCTCTATAAAAATTGTCTAGTATTGAAATCCTTCAAAATTCCTATGAAAATCATTTGATTCAAACAGACACTTCTTTTCATCTTCCGTCGTTCGTTGATAAAACAACAAATCCATTTTCATAGCACTTCAAAAAATACTAAGCTAAGATTTCATATTTGTTAAAGGCCGATGTGTCCCAAGCAATCATGTAAGGGGATCTATTCGGAGAATGTTTGCCGTGTGGTCTTATTGGGTGAATGCTTTCGCGACCGTGCAATGCGTCGGGAGAAAGAAGAAGTGAGGAAGAAGGGAAGGAGCAGAGGCATGGGAAAGGGTTGATGGCAAGGAGGAGCAGCGATATGGTAAAGCGTTGTCGGCATTCATCGTCGCCAGACAGGTTCACCGATGTCCCTCAAGCTTAGAGGGATGGCCGTCGGGAGGTGCCGGATCGACGGTGGTGGCGTATGGAGGATAGAGCGGTAGCCCCGCCGGTAGAGGGTTATGGTGGACAGCCAGTGGGCAGTGCCAACAAAGTGGGTTGACGATAGTGGTGCCGATGGTGGAGAAGGAGGAGGCGACACTGGCGATGGAGCAAAAGAAGGACGCGTCAAGAAAGAAGCAGGAGACAAGCAGGAGGTGGTGGTGGAGTAAAGAACAACCGAGGAGGCGGAGCAGTGATGATGGGACAAACAGAGAAGAGCACGTGCGGGATGGGAAACGAAGCTCCGTGGTCTAAATGCCTGTTTGGTTAGGCTGTGGCTATTGATAAAGCTGCTATTAGCTAGCTGTTTGGAAAAGCTGCTATGGCTGTAGGAAAGTGAACATATGGCTTTTGGTTGATCTAAATCATCTACAACATTTTGAAAAATGAGCACAGAAGCTTCAGCACATTGCAAAAAGCTAGCAAAAGGCAGCTTTTCCAAACAGCTGAATTTGCACTGCAAAGCCCATAGCTACCATTAGCAAAAGCTGCTGAAAAGCTGGCTGTTTGGTTGGGCTGCAGCTTTTTCCAGTAAAAAGCTGCTGAAAAGCCCAACCAAACACCCTCTAAGCCTATTGGGAGGACGGTGCCACCTAGCACCACTCACCACATAAAAGTACACCTATTTTACTTTTGTGATGGAAAAGACTAATCAACCTGAAGATATATTTATGATATACATGCTACAGAAAATTCCTTGTTCCGTCATATACATGCTACAGAAAATTCCTTGTTCCGTCACCTACGCGCCTCGTCAGTCATCTCCAGGGAAGTACGCGCGATAGAAAGAACGTTACATGACCCACTAGAATCATATACCATCTTGTTTAATTACTTAACCAAGAAGTTACATAACCATTCTCAGCTATAGCTAGGTTGGTCAGTCGATTCCTAATGAGAAAGTACTTATAAGTACATGGTCAAGCCATAGAAGCGTTCTCCGTTACTTCACAGATCATGACACGTAGGTCAAGCATTTTATAAAGGCATGCAGAATTGTAGACCATATCGCAGTATATGTAGTTTTAAAAGCTAAAGCACTTGCGTACGTGCTTAATGTCACGTATGCATATATGGAATATACCTTATCAGGCAATATCTATAACAGGGGAACACCAATATATTTGTTAATCTGTCAATTTCCCTATCATGTTACGCTATATCTACCATATGTTTCCTTGAAATTGGACAAATAAATGTTGGAATCACTGGGCCTCGATTCACATGAAAAAATCAAGAAGTGGCAGGATTGAGAAGTGAGACTTAAAGTCTCACCGTTCCAATTTATATGAATGAACACTAACATATAAGAAAAGATCGTTTGGTCACCTTAGATAAGATGATAGGTGCGTGGTTGTGACCGTAAAAAATTACCAAGTGCATGATCTTTTTGTCATGCATGTTATCTATCCTAACCACTTCCTGACTGTCTAGCGCATCTAGACATCAACTGATGGATAAGACACACACAAGTTTTGTTGTTAGTGGGACATGCTGTAAGGCAATTCGTATCATGGTTTTGTTATGGCATGATGTCTATAAAGGAAGAGGTCCCTATCGATAGATGACACATTGAAACACATCAACCATTCTTCCATTGTGCTCGCTGCTTCCAAGTCTCGCTGTCTCTTTGCTTGCAGTGCAGTAGGCCGAGAGAAAGCACTAGTCTCCATTCCTCGGTGATTGACGGTCTGCTGGTAGCCGGACAATCAAGTTTCTGGGAAGTACAACGCACCATTGCACTTCGTCTCATCTTCGCATCTTCATTGAATCCGAACGTTCGTGTCATCAACTCTCCCTTGCGTGCATAGTCAGGAAAATCAATCACTTTCTTTGTAATTTGTGCGTTGTTATTATGATCTTTTGTGGCTTTATATCGAATGTAGTATGCTTAGCAAATATATTTTTGATTTATATAGTATTAGCTATCAATCTTTTAGCTGCTAGTAGTCTTTGTGTAGACATAACATTGTTATTTAGTCTGTATAATTTTGGAATTAAGTTAGTGTTAGACCTTGCTTTAGTTACAACAATTAATGAGACAAGCATGCTAGAGATTACGTACAAATCTACTGCGCCCGCTTGCGGGGATCGTTTCCTTTGGTCAAACGAGTATTTTAGTCTTGAACAATACTGTACATGTATCATACTAGTTTTTTCTTATCCTAGCAACATAAATTCTTCCATTTTTCTGTTGTTGCCTATTTATATCTAGATTGTTGCATTGGAATTTTTCACTAGAACGATGATTCAAGAGCCTAAATAAATAACAAAACAAGGAACAATGAAAATATGGTTGACACTAATATGCTTGGTCCAACACGTTCGCATGTGTGATGCATCCCCTGTTTATTTAGGTTAGATAAGAGATAAGATATATATATATGTGTGTGTGTGTGTGTGTGTATATATTACATTTATTTTGCAAATAATAGAGTTTTTATCCTAATGCTTCATAGGTATCTCTCTAATTATTTAGATATCTTTTAATCTTTGGACAATCCTTTCTATATCCTTTTTAGATACCAAACACTGGATGGTGATATGTAGAACTTGATTAGCAGACATGAGACACAAGATTCAGCGTGACAAGAATTCAACACTATTCAATTACTAATACTATTCAATACTATTCAAACACTATTCAAGTACTATGGCACTATTTAGATACTATTCAAGCACTATTGCACTATTTAAGCACTATGGCACTATTCTTATTCTGCACGCTTAATTCTGATTTTTATTTAGAGCGGTTATTTTAGCGGTAATTTTGCAGAATCTTGTGGGCTGGCGAGACCAACAAGACAGCCGGATGTGTACTATCAGTTGTAAAAATCCTACTCGGTACTCACCATATTTATCACTAATTTACTTCATGAGTAGCTAAGCTTTCCCCGGATACCTCTAGCTGCAATCGTACGGGATGAGTTTTTTATCGTCTCCCCAGGCAGTTTCACCCGAAGGGAACACTTCTCTTAACGCGGCCACTGAGTCCTCCATACCCTATGCCATATGCAGGGCTTTAACTGAGAACTACCACAGAGGTTTCTCCTATAGGGTCCCTAGCATAAAAAACCCGTCTCATAGAACCGAAGCTAAAAACACTAAGAGGTTTTCAAAGCAGAACTACTTCATTTCCATAAACTAGTTTACATATGGTTTTCCCTTTCGGGAACCCCCAAACAGCTTACACACAGATAAGAGGATTACCTTCTAATAGTATTATAAACCTTCGTGGCGATTATATTACAGAGGAAGAGTGGCTACTATGGAAACTAAAGAGGGAGTGGAGTGCTCTCTCTCTCTCGCTCTAGTTCTCTCTGGTGTTGCCTTCGCAGATGATTTTCCTGATACCTTCTGAGCCTGGTTGCAACCTCCTTTTATAGCAGCGCGCGAGGAGCTTCTCTCCACTATTTAATGCTTATAGGCTTAGTAGCCTTTGTACACTTCATGCATGACTGTCCACCTGGATGCCTAGGCTTGGTAGCCTTTTGTAGACTTCATGCGTGGTTGTCCTTCTAGATTCCTTTTTCTTCACAGGTGCAACTGGCATCCAGATGCTTCGTGTCTGGCTTCAGCTTTATTCCCATCATGCGTCTTCAGCTTTCTTTCATGTCACCATTTTATTCTTCTTTGGTACGATCATTTGTATGGGTGTTCCGCGCCCGAATATTTGATAGTACCCTATCAATATTAGTATACCTTTATAGGGACACTTCAGATATATGCTTTTGTATAGCTCATATTCTTCAAGATTCGACCTACGCATAGGCCTTAATATTCAATTTATTTCCGGCTTTGGATTTTGCCCATGCCCGGAAATATCCATGATATCTTCGTCTGAGAATGATATATCATATTTTTCTTCATATGTCTTCTTCATATTTTCAAACTTTTCATCCATTTCTTTTTTCAATTCTTTTAGAATGTCTTCTTTAATATCTTTCTTCCATTGTGAAGCTATATTCTCAATTTTTTTATCTATTTTCTAATCAATGTATGATCCATCTAAGGGATCCACTCCTTTTACTAAACATTCCTTGTATGTTAGAAATTTCGATGCATCATCTTTTTTTTGTATTCTCGGCATATATGTGGCTGGAGCTTTCTTATTTCTTCCTCTCTTAAATTTTTGAATATATTCTTTGGCTGCGGGTTCCATATGATAATTTACTCCCAATATTCTCCTAGCTTGAGCTAGTGCTTCATCAATATTTGTATATTTTTTTCCATGATATTCCCCCAAATATTTTTGCATCTATTTTCTGGGATACTATTTCTTCAAATGATATATATATTCCTGATAATTGCCCTTCAAATACCACATATATTGGCTTTTGCTCTATATGATCTATTATCTCAGGAGTTTCTGACATAGGCATTGAATTATTTAATTTATTGAAATATTCAGCAAGGCTATTTAATATTGATAGCATATAGCCTTTATCTTCTCGCCTATTGTTATATTGGTACCAGAAATTATCTAATATGCATTCTTGAATATCATCTAATACAATATGATCCTTCGGCTTGAATTTATATGAGTTTGGGGGGAAAATTCTTAGCTTATTTTTAGCTCTAAAGCTGAATGATTCAACCCCATTGAAACCCATCATTCTCTTCATTCCTGCAAAATAGATGATCGAGAGAATAAGTCTGTTAATATATTCTCTTTACCTTTTATATGCTCAAATATAACTTTATAACCATTTCTAGTAATAATATCTTCAAAGAAAACCCATCTTCTAGTTGAGCTTTTCTTACTATTGACTTGATTATAATATCGGCATATGGTTTCACAGTCTGTTCGTACTGTGAATTCTTTAAACCCTAGATATAAACGAAAGGAATTTATAGCATGAATTATTGCTAAGATTTCTCTATCTGTGTTGTTTATAATTTTTAATTTATAACTTCCAGAAGCATATCTACATATCTTTTCTTCTGATTTTGCTGAATATTTATTTGGTCTTTATTTTAATATGGCTCCCCATCCTAATTGAGAAGCATCAGTTTCAATAATTAGATAACAATCATCCAATGGTAATTCTAGTGGCTTTAAATCTTTAACCTTGTCTTTTATTAGCTAATTTAATATCCTCCAAATTGAAATATCTTTGTCCATTCTTTCTTAACTTTGCATATAGCGGCCCAGCAAGCTTTGCTAAGTTTTCAATGTAATTCCTAGCATAATTCACAATTCCTAAAAATTGTTGCAACACCTTCTTATCATTCATAGTGTCAGGAAATTGCAAGATCTTTTTTGCAATATGTTCTTGTAAATAAATCTTGCCTTCTCCTATTTCATGACCTAGGAAATTAATTTTTTCTTTACAAATTTCTATTTTCTTTTTAGATAATATTAACCCATTCTGCTCTACCTTTCTAAAAAACACTTTTAAGTGAGCAATATGCTCTTTATGGGATTTTGAAAATATCAGTAAATCGTCTATATATACTAGTATGAAGTCCTGCTTTTCATTAAATATATTTTACATTTTTCTTTGAAATAAAACAGGGGCATTCTTTAGTCCTAAGGGCATTACAAGCCATTCAAAATGTCCTTTGGGACACGTGAATGATGTCCACTATAGATTCTTCTGCCATTTTCACTTGCCAGAAACCAGCCTTTAAATCAAATTTTGAGAAATATTTGCTTCCTTGTATTCTATTGATCCATTCCTGTTTATTTGGGATATTGTACGCATCATCTATGGTATTGGCATTAAGTCTTTTGAAATTAGTAACCATTCTAGACTTTCCTCTAACTATTTCAGAATGATTTCTAACTATAAAATCTACTGATCTATGTGGACTTCTACTTTCTCTTATTGCTCCTAATTTTAATAATTCTTCAATGTGCATATTAAATTCCTCTATATCTTTTGGAGTGGCTTCTATTGGACATGTCTTAATTATGTAATCTGGATTTATTATATTTATTTTGCAAATAATAGAGTTTTTATCCTAATACTTCATAGGTATCTCTCCAATTATTTGGATATCTTCTAATCTTTGGACAATCCTTTCTATATCCTTTTTAGATTTTATGTCTCTATACCAATTGGGTGCAAATGACTGCAATCTAATGCATTCTATGCAAGAATTTATTATACAATATTCTTCTATATTTACACTAAGTTTATTTTCTATGTTTCTTTCAGGATTCATACTAATACCCGTGCTTTCAAGGGCGGAAATTTTTAAGTGTTTAGGCTATGAAGTTCCACCACGCTTTCGCACTTCTGAAATATATGGAATATTGTCTTGATATGGGATAAATGTAATACCTTGTTCGTGTATAATTGTAGTCTGCACTGATTGTTGTAAAAATCTTAGACCAATTATCCATGCTATCAATCTTTTAGCTGCTAGTAGTCTTTGTGTAGACATAACATTGTTATTTAGTCTGTATAATTTTGGAATTAAATTAGTGTTAGACCTTGCTTTAGTTACAACAATTAATGAGACAAGCATGCTAGAGATTACGTACAAATCTACTGCGCCCGCTTGCGGGGAACGTTTCCTTTGGTCAAACGAGTATTTTAGTCTTGAACAATACTGTACATGTATCATACTAGTTTTTTTCTTATCCTGGCAACATAAATTCTTCCATTTTTCTATTGTTGCCTATTTATATCTAGATTGTTGCATTGGAATTTTTCGCTAGAACGATGATTCAAGAGCCTAAATAAATAACAAAATAAGGAACAACAAAAATATGGTTCTGACACTAATATGCTTGGTCCAACACGTTCGCATGTGTGATGCATCCCCTGTTTATTCAGGTTAGATAAGAGATAAGCTATATATATATATATATATATATATATATATATATATATTCCCTAATCTCCAGTTGAGAGTAAAATAGTTATTCTGCGCGCTGGACCACCGACCGAGCCAGCCAGCCCAGACCCACCACGCCCCTCCTTTTTCACCACTGACCGTAAAACTATTCAGTAGATATAGTAAATCCATCGAACTATATTACTGTCAAACAGATCCCTCACCGTCACGTAACTTCACATGTAAAATACGGTGATTTTATGTCTGTCGAGTAGTAAAAGAACATGTGTCATCATAAAATTCAGGACTGTAGTAATTTTTGTATAAAGCATGTCACAAAATTACTATTATATGTACAAGATATTACGATCTCGCGGCCATCATTTTACTGCATGCCTGATCGTTCCATACTAGAAATGAAATATTTCTTCTATTTGTTCACAATCACTTGCATAGCCCAGTTGGTCAGTAGAGAAGAGCAACGTGCATGAAGTCCAGGTTCGAATCCCGCCCGTTCTTATTTTTTCAATTAAAATGGATTAGGGAATATTTCTTCTATTTATTCACAATCACTTGCATAGCCTAGTTGGTTAGAAGATAAGAGTAATCGTACCATGAGGTCCACGGTTCAAATCTCACCACCTCATTATTTATTCAATTAAAACGGACTGCGCGCGGTTGTGAAAGTGCTGCCAAAAAGTCGTAAAACTTGGGAATTTTTTTACTGTCGAGATGCGCGTGAGATAGTAAAGTTGTGTATAGAATGTCGTAAAATCTATCACAAAATGCAGTAAAATGTCGTCAAACTCAGAGGTTTTTTACAATCGAGATGCGCGCGAGGCAGTAAAGTTGTATATAAGATATCGTAAAATATATCGCAAAATGTAGTAACTTTGAGTCACACTAAAATCTCAGCAGTAAAATCTCCATTCGACACTTCACGTCTTACCGTCAAATTTGGACAGGGGTGGCTTTACATGTTCAGGTGGCCTGGCTGGCTTGGGCTAGCGCGTTTCGGCCGGAGCACAGATTAAGCAATTCTGCGCTCTCGCGCATATTAGCGCTACCGCGTATATATATATATATAACTCTTATAACTGACTATCGTTTAGCTGAAAAGTCGATGACTATCATAACCGCCCAAGAACTGATCAACAGCTTCGAGTCAAAATATTTTTTTTGAATAGGATATCTACATTATAATATAGTAAGGAAAACAGACACATGGAAAGGGACAGCTGCCCTCCAAATAAGCGAAAAAGCCCCTAAAGAAAAGAAAATTACAACCACATCCCTGGGACAATCTTCGCCCGCTCCGCCGTTAGCCTCCCCTTCGTCGGCGCATCGCCGAGCGCGCTGAAGGACGACGAAGCCGAAACCACCGACTGGTGACGACCCTGCAAAAACCGAAAGAGGACCAAGCCTCGTTACAACGCCGCAATAGTCGCCCGCCGCGAACGGCGGATCTTTACAACCAAGAAAAGCACTTCGGCGGGGGTGACGCCCCGATCTGAGCAAGGGTTCGGGCCGGCGTCGCGGATCGAGACCCACGACCTAGCTCTCAGTGGCTCGAAAAGGGGGAACAGCTCCACAAGACCTCGGAGGCGACGACACCGCTGCCAGATCTGCAAGGAAAACAGCCACCGAGGACCCCCTCGCCAGGCAACGAACCAAACAAAATGAAAACGAAGACAACACATCCACAGGCTCCCCAACACCACCGAAAGAGGTAGCGTTGCGACGAGGATGGAGCCGGGAAGACGAACCTCCAGACGTCGCCGTAAACCCCGACGAATCGGCGACGAGACGGAGACAAAAGAGAAGACCTACCAAAATAAATCTACACTCCGGGCAGATGCCGCGTTTCCCTACGCCTCACGGTGCACGAAGGCAATCGGAGGCAAGGAGAAACGACGGCCTCGCCAGAGGAGAGACCCGGATCTGAAAACATACCTTTTCGCCTTTCTGCACTGTAGCACGAAGGGGAAAGGGGAAAGGTTGACTAACTGTTGAGTCAAAATGTTATTGGTGGGGGTAAACGAATAATTGGTACGTGGATGTAAATAGTGTGTCGGTAGCAAGCTAAAGCTGTAGGTAGCTGGACGGTCTAGCTAGTGTAATTAGGCAGCGCTAATAGTCCATACCATGTGCATGCATATATGCCTGTAACACAAACCACGATTCACGGTTCGCGTGGCTGTCACTTGCCACGCGCAGGCCCAGCTAGTCAGCTAGCTTCTACTGCTCCGTAGTGGTAGTATATATTTTCGCTAGCTAGCTCCATCATTGGCAACCTTTTACTTATGCCTGTCGCATGCATGTACTACCTGTCGATCCAGAAGGAACGCCGGGCTAATTAAAAAGCTAATCAGACGTGCAACTTAACATGGTGAGGCGATTATAGCTTTGGCAAGGAGTGAACTAGGTAGTTCATCCGCACAGGTGGCTAAGCTAGATACCTAACGCTTCTTTCTTTTTCACCTTGGCTGTATATGCACCTCTCATGCTGAGGAATCTTCAAGTTACTAATTCGTGGTCATGTATTTTTTCGGCATCCAGATTGCTGATTTTGAAAATCTTGCAGTGATGCGTCTGCGGTCTTGAGTCCACAAGCATTCTGAACCATGTAATTGATGATGCCGCAAAAAGATGGCACCATGCATGGATCGGGGAGAGAGAATTAAGAAAAAATAGTGTTCTCATGGTACTTCATGCGCGCATGCATGCATGAAAGAAAAATAAAACTATTTTTTCCTGAACATATTAGTAGTTTCACACATCGCGACGCCAATCGACATGGTCATACGTTTTCCCAGCTGGCGTAAAAGATCGCGAGAATCGTTACACCAGCAATAACTTGACTGACCCGACCAGCGTAGCTATATAACATGTTATATCACACGCGAGCACAGTACTTCACGGGTTTCAGATCCCCTAGAGTTGTGGCCAACTCCACCAGGTGGATTTGCTCAGATCGTGGCCACTCCTTCGATCTAATGGCAGGGACCATTTCTTCTGCAAACCACCAGTGCGTACTATTCATATCCTCAGGCCTACCACTTCTCGATTCAACCGAAGCATCAAATTCCCCGTCGTGGTTTATATCCTCGTCATATCATCGCTTATGTTCTCTTCACCGTATTCAAGATCACATCCATGTTCTTCTCGCCAAGAATTCCTGTTGCATATCTGAGATTGTTCAGGACTACATGTGCATCGTGTTACGACGAATTGGGGAAGAATTTATGGGCAAAACATGGAGGAAAACTAGGGACTGAAATTTTCTAACCTTATGTCCATGTTGCATGATCAATTAGGATGAATAAGTGATTTAGAAGCGAAAGATGGAGAATAGGGAAATCGCCGGCGAGAAGACGGAGTGGGAGGCTCCCAGCACAGTGGCGATTGTGTGAGCGGTAGCAAGAACGGCAGGCAGGTCCCCAAGTGGGTTCTCGACAAGTTCATTCTAGCACTCGAATCGGCGAGCGCGGGTGGCAGGATGCGTGGAAGGTAACGGAGTTTGGAGGCCTTGGCGCCCGTGACTGCAGCAGCGAATTCCATGTTCTCCACAAGCGGCTCGACAAGAACGTCACTGACGGCGCAGGTTGTGCTACTAGAAAGATAACTAGACGAGTAGCGGTGTACAAGGCACTATGCACTAGATTGGGAAAGAAACAGTTTTTGCCGTTGGATTGAAAGAGTGGCTGAGATTTGAGCAAATCCACCTGGTGGAGTTGGCCATAACTTTAGGGGATCTGAACCCAATACATCACCTACGTTATGCATGAGCTGATGCTGATTAACGCAAGTTAAAACTTGGACGTGCGCGTGTCAGTATCTATCAGGAATGATATCATTACATAGGAGAAGAACATTAGCCTCGATCCTTATTTTGCTATAATATATGGGAACAAGCAACGTGTTATTGTTTCGGAAACAACATAGAAGAGGAGGTATTGATAACTCGATAGCTATGTTGCAATAGTGATGTGTCATGTACACTAGTCTTATTAGAAAATTATCGTACACTCGACAGTATGAGACACGTCGATGTTTTTTCAAAATAGGTTCGGTCGCCTCTTGGAGCATAACCTAGTCCTCTATCGAGAGAAGAGTCTCATGTGAGACTTGACTAGCGACTTAGATCGTCGTGACTTGGAGTTCTAAGCTTTCCTCAATGAAATTTCTCGTTTATGGGATGTATTTTACATCCCCATAGAGTGAGTTTATATAGGCAAGAGCCCAATGACATATGATCTATGGGCGCCCTTAAGGATTGGAAAGATAGAGGTAGAATTGGGAAAATGTTCTGTGAGTCCATGGTGGACTAGGGAAGAGGGGATGGTGCATGGTCCATGGTATACTAGTCCTCACATACCCCCCCCTAATGAGCTATTATTTGGCTTGCTTTCACTTGCTAATTATTTGTTGACTTCTTGACCTTCTTTAATATCATAGAAGCGTCATGTAGGACTTTAATAGGCCGGTCCATATAGGATTATTATTTCCCCAACAGGAGCCCCCTTGACCTGTAGCCCTAAAGAGTGGCTGCAAGTCAACTTTCATATGTTCGACAAATATTATTTTTCTTCTAGGGTAGGACTTGTCTTTTGCTCCTCTTTTTCTTGACTCTCTTTGAACCTTTGTGGAAAAATTGGGGAATGTGGAGCCCTAGTTGGACTGGTTCTAGACATCTGATTGGAGAAACATTGACCGGCCCGGGCCCCTAATGGTGCGTGGACTCCTCATGGGCCATGGCTCACTCTGTGCAATTCATCTGACACCGTGCCCCAGCGTGCTACCGTGTAGTCAGGCGTGAAGCCTAATTGGGCCCTGGTCCGAAGCAGCCGCCTAGCGGGATGCAGCAGATGCATCACCCCAGGCGTGTGTTAAGACCCATTTAGCGGGGCACAATGGACGCACCAGTGCCATGGATCGGCTTGAGCGGCTCCATCCAAGGGTTGAGGTTCTTCTTTATTATCGAGGTGAGGAGTTAGGGTTCCACCGGCCCTTTCTCATCTCTAGTACGTGCTTTTGGTGGGGCTTGGTTGCTTCCTCTTCCCCCGGTGGGCCATGGCACAGATGGGTGGCGTACATTACGCATGTCGGTCATCCGCTCCCTTCCACATGAAGACTGAGGCCGCTGCCCATGCTATAAATACCAAGCGAGACCTTCCTGTGAAGCTTGCGGCTACCTTGCTTCCGCCATCTTGCCGAAGACCCCGTCGACAGCAATCGAGTGGTGGTAGCGACGTCCGCCGGCTAACATACTGTCCCTCGAGGGATGGTTCCCACACGGTAGAGGAGAGTGCCGGCGGAATGTGGGTCAATGTAGGACGGAGGACGGAGTGCCGGTGTCAGTATGGTGGTCAACGAGAGTGCCACTTTTACAGAGAGTTTTAAGTATAGAAATTGTAAAGCTTGTCTCCATCCCAAGCATGGCCGGGAGCTCATACCTTATGGTAGACAAGAAATAGGCTCCAGATCCCAAAACGGTGGGGAAACGATATGGGTTGTCCCACTTCGCGCGAAGCTTACCGTGCAGCTGTGATTCAAGAACCTTCTTCAGCAAAAGATCTCCCTAGGAGAATGCCCACTCCTTCACCCTAGAGTTGTAGGAGTGTGCGGTGCCTTGCTCGTATGTCGAGTGCTTGAGGAAAGCTTGGTGGCGTGCCTCTTTGATGAAGTATGCTTTGACGTGGTGGTGCTCTTCACTTTTAGTGAAGTTGAATGGGGTGGATTTTTGAAGCATCTCTACGCGGAAGGAGTGATGCTTGACCTCGGTGAGGAGTGCAGCCTCTGCTCCGTACACCAAGATCAAAAGGCATACGACCAATGGCATAGCTGATGTTGATCCCCCCCCCCACCTCTAGAGCATATTTTCGAGCCCTTCAACCCATCTTCCTCTCTTGGTGGATTTTTCCTCGACAAGGCAATGAAGTCCTTGGAAGATGAATCTGTTGGCTCAATCCACGACTCCGTTGCTCTTGAGCTATGCCATGGAGGAGAAATACAAATTGGTTTCCATGGATTCATACAACTCTCTCGATGAAACATCAAATTGTGTTCCGTTATCCAAGGTTGGCTCGCGTGGGGCATTGAAGTGGGAGATGATGTTCTTCCAGAAGAATTTATGCACTGCCTATGAGGTGATAAATGCAAGCTCGATCTCGACCAATTGAAGTAATCAATTGCGACCACCATGTATCGGTAGCCCCCTTTGGTCGATGGGGATGGTCTGAAGAGATCCATTCCTTGCAGGGCAAATGACCATGTGATTGAGATGTTCTTGAGTATTGAGACCAGTGCATGGATAGATATCACCTTTTTTTGGCATGAGTTCGCATTTCTAGAGTACATTGATAGCGTCTTGGACCAAGGTTGGCTAGTAGAAACCTTGCCTCAATGCTATTGCCATGACGGATCTTGGAGTCAAGTGGCTTCCGCATATCTTGGTGTGAATTTTGAGCAGGAGGTTGGCACCATCTTCCTTTGAGATACACTTCAACACGGTTGATGGTGACATGGCACCCGGGTACTACCAAGGAGGACGAATCCGGCCTCCCGGCCACGGGGTGGGCCGGGCCGACCACTCGGAGTCCGACTATAACACGGGGGCGCCTCACCGACGTGGAGTACAAGACAAGGACTAATACCTGCCCGGCTTACCCGGAATTGGTTGTAACCGGATAGGAAACATATCTGTTAACCCGATCCGGACTCTGTAACCCTACCCCGGCCGGCTATATAAGGCCTGGTAGGGGACCTCCGATCGGCAGAACACCTCATCTAGCTTAATCTCCATTGTTTCATAGCTCAGGCCCCTTCGAGATCAATTCTCTAGGGCTTGCGGCACCCGGGATACAGCAATACCAGCCACCGAACACAGGACGTAGGGTATTACCTCTCCGTGAGGGCCTGAACCTGTCTAAATCTTGTCTCCCGTGTGCACCCATCCAGATTTGCTGTGCTCACGCCGCCCCATAAGTAGTATTGCTGGAATAATACTCCGACAGTTGGCGCGCCAGGTAGGGGCGGTGCGCATAGATCCATCTGCACGAATCCGGATGGGCTTCGTCAACGTCAACAGCGTCTTCGTCCCGGGAAGCATCATGAGATTTGCTCTCGAGAACGCTGCCCCGGATCCCGGCCAGCTTTTCCGATTTGGAAGGCTGAACTTCATTGCCGACAAGGTCGGCCAGCTTCACCTCTGCTACTCGGCGACACCCCGACCAGTAGAGGTCCCATCAGCTCTTCAGCCCGGGCCTCCCGCAGAGCCCGCGTACTCGGCCCCTCTCCCCAGGGAAGAGGCTTCGCCGAAACCAGATCCGTTTGTTGCGCACGAATTCGCACTCGGATCCCGACTGGTGGGCGCTATCGACTCTCTCCTCCCCGTCCTCGAGTACTACTCGGACGAGGATGAAAGCTCTGGCAGTCACCATCCATCTAGGAAAGTCTTCATGGCTAATGCCGACTCGCAAGTTGACGGCGATGGCCAAGAAGTCCCCATTGAGCAACAAACACCGACCGAGGTCGAGGCCACCCGACTCCGACTCCTCGCCAAGGAGGAAGAGTTGATCGAACAACAGACTCGGCTTGTCCGCCAGCGTGACGATGAAAGGATCTCAGGAGTCGACTAGAGGGGGGGTGAATAGGTCGGCTCTAGAAATTAAAATGCCTAATGGGTTTCTCTTCTGGAGATAGGTCAATCCTAGAGAAAATATATGCACTGATGTACGAAACTGAGACTCAGCAAGATATATCAGATAAACACCAGACACTCAGATAGAAAACTCAGCTGATGTAGAGCAAGTATATTCAGAGCTAACTGAGTCTCAGGTATGAGAGTCAGGTGAGTGCATCAGATGATGTGAACAGGAAAGGTACTAGCTTTAGCAGGAGCTAACTGAGTCTCAGGTGAGGAAACTCAGTTAGTGTGCAACAATAAAGGTGCTCTAGTGATCTAAGTATACATAGATATTAGAATAAGTATGAGCTGATCACAAGACAGAAAGTAAAGCACACAATGATTTGTTTTACCGAAGTTCCTACTTCTTGCGAAGCAGTACGTCTCCGTTGAGGAAGCTGTTCTCACAGCCGGCACCAAAACGTGCTCTTTCCTCGAGTACCTTTCTTGTGTGGAATCCTTTTATCTTGCTGCTGCAAGACAGGCAGACCCGAATCGCCCTCACAGACTCTTGGTGGCAGCCACACAAGACTTGGCTTGCTCACCAACTCCAAGAGCACTCCCACTCTTGGAGGAACCAGTACCTCGAAGATTACACCTGAAGGACTAAGTAACTCACTCTCACGATGGATGCACGCAGGCAACACTCACTTGGAGACCTAGAGCTCTTTCTTTCTCAACAGGTTGCTTTCGGGTTAGAGGCAAAGGTTGGGTAAAGGTTCGAGGTTGAAAACCTCCCCAGGTTCCCTATTTATAGGGTCCCTGGCAGCTAGCCGTTACCCTCATGCCACGTCAGACAAAGAGCCACCAGACCTAACCTATCTGAGACTCAGCTAACGAGCACCTCTGGTAACCTACTAGCCACGGCTGAGCTACCCACCTGAGCCTCAGATGCCAAACTCAGGTGGACTCGGTTGCCTCAGGCAGCACCTGAGCACAACTCTGGCCGGCTCACTACAAGCCTACAACTGACCAGAGAGCAATGACCTCGCCAAAGTCCCTGACCAGCTCGCTTAGACCCTTGGCACTGGTTCCAAGCTTCTTCACCGAAGACGACTGCCCTTGTAGACGCACAGAGAACCCTTGGTCCTGATCCACCAGCTTCCTAGCTCCTCCAGGACTTATCAAGCTTGCATTCACGGCCCTTGAACTCCATCAAGCAACCATCACCTCGCTTGCCCTCGAGCACAGCCTCGGCTTCCTCGCAACTGTGCCTCAGGAACCTAGCTCAGCTGGCCCTTCTGACCTTCCCAGTTCCTTGCTCTTTTTAGGGCTCATCATCAACAGTTGTCTCACTTCAGCTTTCACCTGTCCATCTAATCCCTGTTCACACTCATTGCAAAACATTAGACACAGGTGAGGATTGCCAATAACCATCAAAACCAAACTCTGGGGCAAGATAGCCATCCTTCCAAGCTCCATGGGAGAGGATGCACTTTCA